>ML677343.1:5045108-5091974 GCA_007922305.1 Dermatemys mawii | reverse complement strand
GGTGGGTACCCCGGGGGGTGCCCCGATGCGGGTCCCCTATGGCGGGGGCGGTGGGTACCCCGGGGGGTGCCCCGATGCGGGTCCCCTCCTTGGCGCTCCCCCGGTGCCCCCCCCAGCGCGGCGGCTCCTACCTGCCCGGCCCCGGCGCTCCCGTCTGCCGAGCCCGCCGCACCCCGGCTCCATGGACGCCCGGGGCCGGGCCGGGGAGCGGAGATCGGCGCCCTGGCTCCGCTCGGTCCCGGGCACGTCCCAGCCCAGCCCCTCCGCCGCCGTATTCCTCCGAGGAGAGGGGCAGCCCACACTTCCCCGCCAGAGCGGCCCCCAGCTCCACGCAAAGGGTGGGCACAAGTCTGACCCCGCCCCTTTCTGCTCTTCACCCCCCCCCCGGGGGGGCTGCCTCTCCCTGGGGGTATTTTGCGGTGGGGGGCTCTGTGGGGCCAGGCACTGTCCAGAACAGACCGAGCCAATCCCTGCCCCTACAAGGTCTCAGTCTAGACAGGAAGGTTTGTTATCCCACCCCATTTTACGGAGGGGAAACTGAGGCACGGAGAAATTAAATGAATCTGCATCAGAGCCAGGAACCGAACCCGGAGCGTTAAATTCTTATTTCTATTCCAGGTAGCGCCTAGAGAGCCCAAGTGAGATCTGGGCCCTGTACTACAGTCCCCACCGGAGGAGTTTTTATAGTCAGTCTCCTGGGTCCCAGTCCAGTGCCTTTGCCTGGAGAGTGTCTGTCCTCTTCACCTCATTCCTTACCTTGTGAGGTGACTTCCCCACGGACCAGTAGTTCCCACTGGACCACCAGGACATATGGGCATCTCAGAACTGTTTCACTGGGTGACCTTATACAAGCCTCCGTCCCTGCTCCGTGCCTCGGTTTCCCCAGCTGTAAATGCAGTGCTGTGAGGTTTAGGCAGCAAGTGTTACACATTTTGAGATCCTCGGGTCAAAGGGGAAAAGGAACAACATTAATTTATAATGATTATACTGCAGAGTAAGTGAGAGGCAGTATCAGTTACTCCTCTTTCTCCCATCCCATAATGCTCTACAAACTGGCAGATTTCAAATAGTTAAACTGAGCTGTGGAAGAACAGAGTGGCAGGGAGGTGACTAACCTCAATTTAGTGGATTTCAAAACCGGAAGGGAGATTTCCATGAATTAGAAGAGCAGACGCAGATACAGTAACTGGAAGGAAATTCATCAGCTCAAACGACTGTCATTCAATGCTTTAGGGAGAAACGTGCTCCCTACCTGCATGGTCAGGTAGGCTTATACCATCAGCATCAGGGATTGGCCTCTGCCCCACAGGAGAGCTCATGAGAAGCAGCTTTGATCTGGTGCAGTAAAGCAACTGTTATGTCCGTCCATTTCAGGTCACCCATTACCCATGCTCCTTCCTAATAAGTAATACATTTACCCTCACCCCCCTCTGATTTAGGGCAGTGCTATTAGCTCCATTTTACAGATAAGGGGAAACTGAGTCACAGACTAAGTGACTTGCCCAAGGTCCTACCAGAAATCTGTGGCAGAGCAGGAAATTGAATGCAGGTTTCCATAGTCCTAGGCTAGTGCTGCAACCCCTGGAACATCCTTCCTCTCACTGGGGCTTTGTCCAATTGACTTTACCAACCAGGCCAAGTCCTCAGCTGGTGCAGAGCAGCATCGTTCCATTGACACGCGACTCTCTGCTGAGGGAAACACGTGGCCCCTATCTTATTACGATGCTATAATGCAAATACAATGATCAGCTCCAGGCTGAACGTCGGCTTGTAGGGGGCTCTGTTTAATAGCACACAGGATCTTCTGCATACATTTAACACCAACAACCTCACGGGAAATACTGGATGGAGAAATACTTCAGAGATGAGACCTTTGAAATTATTTTGTTGCGGGGAGTCGGGGGGGGGACAAGAAGCGGGAGGAGTGATGTATTTGCGTTTCACCCGCTCAATCTGTTTAATCTAAACAACGGGCCTGATCCTCAGCCAGGTCAAATCACCCGACGTCACTCCATTGACTTCAGTAGAGTCACACCGGTTTGCATCAGTGGAGGATCGGGCCGGTGATACAGAACGCAGCCTTGCGGGGTGTTTCTTTCAAACCACTTTATACTCGGCCAAAGATTTGTCTTTATTTTAGCGTGCGACTGATTTATTGTTGCTAGTGAAACAGCTGCTGCCTGTGCGAAAGAACCACTTTCCATGGGAAAAATCAAAGGCCCGTTAATCTAATCCATGAAGTCAAATGCCCTTTAGCTTTGCCTTAAATAGCACCTCCGCAGGCTGCCAATTCAGGGAGAGCCCGGGCAGTGTGCACTGGATTGGGACTCAGGACAGCTGAGTTTTATTTCTGGCTCTGCCACCGACATGCTGATTGACCTCAGGCAAATCACCTCACCTGCCAGGACCTATTTCCCCTTTACCTGACTTGTCCATTGGGGTGGAAGCCCTGTGGGGCAGGGACTCTCTCTCACTGCTGGGGCAGCGTGGCTTGGTCAGGATCTCGGGTCTCAGCTGTGATACAAATAACAACCCACAGCAGCTGGTCCAAATTCCAGTAGTCATCCTGCATCTGCAGCAGTGGCTCTCAGCCTGCCGCCCAGTTAGCACAGCGCTGCGGCCCATGGGACATCCTCAGGGCCAGGCAGGCTGTATGGGATATGTCCCACAACAGTAGCTAGGTTGTGAACCCCTGACACAGGAACGTTTCTGGCAGTGGCTGATGTGCTGCCTTCTTGCACCAGGATTGAATTTGCTCCTAAAGGCTGAAATGACCCAAGCAGTGTGTCTGCTTCCCTCTGCCTCCTCACCCCGCTGGGGCACAGAGAGGGGGAGAACCAGCAGCTACATTTTAACCCTGCTCTGGAGGACTGGGTAAAGTCCCAGCACTGTAACCCCCGTAGGGAGGTGGATTCCCCACCCATCCCAGGTTTGGGCTGGGCTCCGTCTGGTGGGCAAGGAAAAGGGAGGGATCCCAGAGCAGGGGAGGCGCCTGGATCCCACCCCCACCACCCTCACTGGGAGAGTGCCGGGCACCGAACGTAGCATGGGTGCTGCTGGTACAGCTTGGCCTAGCTCCGCCAGTCTCGCCTACACAGCATTGGCACCAACGGCTGCAGAACGAGGAGCCCCACTCCCTCCCCCCTCCCGTCTCCAAGCTGCCGTCCTCTCACTCTTCTCCTTCAGTGCCAGAACAGGGCAGTGCCAACTCCCTGCCAAGGCAGCTCCCTTCCCTGCCAGCAAGCTGGGCAGTGCCAGCCCTCAGCCAATTCCAGCGGTCTGCCGACTACTGAGCAATGCTGGGGCCTGGTCTGTGAGAGCAGCGAGACCATCGCCCCCAATACCCTATTAACTGGCCATGCTCCATTAACTGGGCACTGCCAGCTCTGCCCATTGGGCTGCCCCATCAGTAGATGGGACTAGCCAGGCCTTTTCTCTCCCCTCCACCACTCAGAAAGGCCTCATCTGTGTACTAAAGATATGCCAGGCCCTGTTTGGAATCCTCCTTCCCTGACAGCCATCCAGCCTGTCAAAGGGTACACCTGCCCTGTAGCACCCCCTGTTAGCCCAGCCTGGCTCCTCATACACCTGCCTCAGTTTCCTTTTCTCCCCGGCCTCCTTAGTCAACTCCACCCAGGCTTTCTCATGGCTACCACCCTGGAGCTGGTTGAGCAGCACAAACAGTTCAAAGCCAGCCTCCAAGTCCCCCACTCACACTCTGCGCTGGCGTCTCCCCCAGGCCTGACGCTCGTCTGGGCCAGGCGGCTCTTCGCCACGCCCAGCCCTCCCGAGCGAGAATTCAGCCTTCCTCAGCACCCTGTCTTTGGCTCAGCGAGGTCAGCAGGTAAGTACCCCTCCGCTGCTCTGCTTGTCACCCCTAGTTACTCAGGGTCTCCTGCAGCTTCCGCACCTACCTCCCTCCCTGGGTTGGACCAGGCCAGTGAGCAACTTTCCCACCCTGCTACCTCCTCCTGCGTAAGGCCCAGGTGTCTTCCCTTAAGACCAGTTGGGCAGCAGATGATCAGTCACAGCTGCAGTGGCCCCCACCCTCCACATACGCACACACCCTCATAAAGGCCCCGCCACCCTGTGACCGGTGTCACAGGTCACTGAGGAGTAAGGGGACAGCTCCCCAGTGCCCGTCTGCACACAGCGCCTCTGCAGCCCAGCTCTCAGCTGCGCCAGCCCAGCTATGCCACATGGGCAACAGAGAGCGCGCTGGCGCTGCTGGGTACCGGGGATGGAGCTGTGATGGGATGGAGCATGACAGCGGCTGTGTTTGCTCGGACAGCACTGGGTAGCTGGGGGGGCCATACGGAGAGGCAGCCTTAGAAACCCTCTACAGCAAAGGCCATGACTGGAGTGATGCTGCTCCAGTCTGGAAGGGTGAACAGGGAACGCAGTGTAGCTGAGAGCCTGGGGCAGTGCCAGGGGGATGGAAACCATGTAGTTGGGAGTGCGCCCAGTCAGGAATCCGGGCCCAGGATCAGTCCCCAGCCGGGCGGGCACAGAGGCAGCAACCGGGACCCAGGATCTGTCCCAGCCAGGCTCAGATCAGGGCTTTGCGTCCTGCCCAGGCATGTGGGGCTGAGCCGTCCTGCTGGGCGGATGAGAAGGGTCTGTTCTGCCCTCCCACGGCTGCCAGCGTCTCACCCCCCAGAGAAAGGGAAAGCCAAGGGGATGGAAAGGGATGGGGCTGAGTCAGAGGTTACACAGAGTGCAGCAGGCCCGCCTGCCCGGGCTCCCCACAGAGCCCAGCTGGGAAGTGCTGTGTCAGCCTCCACAGGAGCCTGTGTTTCACCCGCCTGTCACTTTAATAGAGATGGATGAGGCGGCAGAGAGAAAAGAAACAGACCTCGGCTCCTTCTCTGGGCCCCATAACAGGCCTGCAGCAGCCCTGCAAGGAGCCGGGCCTAGCAGTCCCCCCCTTAACCCTGGGCATGCCACAGCCCTGCAGCGAGGCCGGGGGCAGGCACGGGCATCAGGTCAAACCCCGGAGTGCCCCCATCCCGGGGCCACTGGGGAAACCCGGCTCCTTCTGAGGGGAGAAGGAAGCCAGCCCCTGGGTTGCCTCAGATCCGGGCCTCCTCCGCCAATCCAGCCCCCTCTAGTGCCCCGGGAAGAGAGGGACTCCATCCCTGTGCGTTAACCTACCCTGAGGATCTCCTGCCTCCCCTCTGTCTAGTGCCGGTGGTCTCTGCGGAGGCTGCTCTGTGCCCGCGGCCCCATGCCAGTGGAGGGAGGACAGCTCTGTGCCCGGAGCTGGGAGACACAAGCCCTTTGGCCAACACAAGGCCACCAACTCCAAAGGCCGGCGGAGCGCCGAGCCTGCCCCGGGAAACAGGCCATGCCCGCATCCCACAGCAGGCGGGGAGGAAGATCACAGAGGAAGGCTGGAGGCCAGCTGTACGGGCAGGTAGAGGCCTGAGAAGTCTGAGCAGTGACCCAGCAGGGCCTTGACAGGTTGTTTGTTGGTCCCCTGCTCTGATCTTGCTGGTTTCCAAATCTTTCCTGGGGCAGAGGCAAGCAGCGGAGCCTCCAACAGGGGCCCACGAAGGCCTGGTACCTCCCATATGAGTCATCACGATGTAACTAGCACCCAGCACACCTCAGTGTCTTTGCGTCCTGGCACTGAACTAATACTCATCACCAGCTCTGATGCAGCACTTCTCAGCTGTAGAGTTCAAAGTGCTTTACCAAGGAGGTCAGCTCCATTATCCCCATTTCACAGATGGGGAAACTGAGGCACGCGGCAGTGACTTGCCCAAAGTCCCCTAGTGGATGAGTTGGGAATAGAACCCCGGTCTCCCATGTCCCTGTCCAGTGCCCTATGCACTAGATGGCACTGCTGTTACCGCAGTATAGCTGGATGATGACCTTGTTTTGGCCTGAAAAGGGTTTTTTCAGGTTGTTTTTTGCCTGTAAAGTTCAGGCTTTTGTGTTTTTTTGGATCCAGGCTAGTGCTCAGCCTCCTGGCAGGATTGGGCCCTTAAAGTGACATCAGTCCTTCTGGCACTGTCAATATCAGGTGTGTCCCTTCGGAAATCAGGCTGGGTCACTAGGCAACCAAACTCAGGTGTCCTCCCGCCATGCCAGCCTTCCAGGGAGAATCATTTCAGAGCTCCTGGCTCCGCCCTCCAGTGACCTTGCCCCAGATGTCTACAGCTAGCCCAATTGTTTATAGCTGCTGACACGGCTGTATGGCTGCCTCTGCCAATACAATCGGATTGGTTTGGCCATAAAAAAATTAATGTTCCCCGCAAATTAAAAAAAAAAAGGGGATGGTAATGCTTTTTAGACAATCAATTAAAAGCCAGAGAGAAAGGGATTAGCTCACTGAAATATCAATTTTTAATAACACTGCATCTCTGAGCCCCTCTAAACTCGCCCTTCTCCACTCTGTGGTTCTCTCTCTAAAGATGAGCCCTGCAACCTAGACAAGACGGCGACTCTGATGCCAGGGGAAGTCGGGTTTCAGCCGGGACTGGCATTCTCAGTGGCATCCAGTAGGGAGGGGTGATTAACCACCGGCACAAACCCCGCAGGGAACAGGTACACGCTCTCTCTCGACGTCCTGAAATCCAGACTGGCTGCCTTTCTGGATGATACATGTCAGCTAGACACAAAGTATTGGGCTCAGTGCAGCGGGAACGGAGAGATTCTCTGGCCCACGTTATACTGAAGGTTGGACAGATGGGCTCTTCTGGTCTTAAAAGTCCATGTCTCAGGACAACTCCTGCTTTTCAACTGTTGCACAATTTTCAACCCAGAATGATCTTTTTTTCCCCAGAATGTTGCGATAAATGTTTCTTCTATAGTACAAAACTTCCCCTCCCACCCCCCCTTCTCCCCCTTCACCTCCGACACCCTCTGGATAAATAACTTCACGGCATCCTTTCCGTCACAATTCTCACCCTCTATGGCTTTAAAAAGAAACAGAAGGCTAGTGTTGTTTTTTAGATTGAGGCGGATTCTTCCTAGTCCCCTGGAACCTGGTGTTTAACCAGACTGAAAGTATCTGGGTGGAAAAACTTGGATTTTACATGCAAGGACACAACAAAGCAAGAAAGAACATAAGTAAATTCCTATGAGAGCGAGTGCAGTGCGGCCCTCCGGCAACAATGCTGCATTAGCTGTGCCCACAAAATGGCACCCTCCATCAGAGGCCTTGAAAATGTCAAGGTGCAGGGCACAGCAAATAAGGTCATAACAATACGTAGCTGTACACAGATTATAACTAAGGATGGGTCAGAGAGGCGTGTGTACTTTAACTGCTAATAGATGGGCCAATCCTCAAACATAAGTAGCTCAGATCCTAGTTCCCCTTGTGCTCCCATACAGCCAACCCCCAACATTCAAAAATCATGAATCAGCCCCTCAACATCATGAGACTGAGTTAAGATCTCGAATGCCTCCTGTTGGAGTAGGTTATACCTACACTGAAGCGCTGCAACTGGAGGGGCTCAGGCCCAGATGGGGAGAAGGGAAAGTCCCGGGGATATGGGGCAGGAGACGTGAGGAGGAGCTGGATGAGGATGGAGGCAGGGTGGCCGCACTCCCCCAACCATGGGATGGGATGAGTGACCCCAGTGATGCTGGAAGAACCCCAGAATGTTTGCTGGTTGCCTTTGCTTTGGAAGCATCCGAGAGTTCGCCCCCGTGTCCAAAATCACCTTTGAGGCCTGCTCAGTCCCCAGGCCCCATGGCTGGGCCCTAGTCCTGCAGCCTGCTATTTGCCAGCGTCCCTTCAGCCCGCTGCTCTGGCAGACCCTCACCCCAGAGCCAAAAATTTGCCGGGACCCTGGGCTTTCTTCCTGTGGGATTTCACACTGTAGGCCCCGACGGCTGCGGCACTGAGTGGGGCTGCTCTCCTCACCAGCGCTGGCAGGAAGGGCCGCTCCTCCCTCCTTCACCCTCAGCCTCTCCCAGCAGGAGGCGCTGTAGGGAGAAGGGGCAGACTAGCACAAACGCTGGCCCCCTCTGACGCTGTGAGGGTGGAGGCCGGATCTGTCCTCACTCAGCCAAAGACCATGCTGCTGGAATACTCCAGGGGGTGGGGGAGGCAGATGTACCCATTGAAGATTCCCGTGCTAGTAGGAAGGAGCACGAAGGAGGGGGCAGAGTTAAGGTTGATGTTGGAATCTTAGTGGTACATTCCTGCTAAGAGGCTTCAGAGATGTTAGTCAGTTCCAAAGAAGAAAGGGACTCATTGGTCTCCGTGCCCACCGAAGGTCAGTGGGTTAACCAGCAGCAAGGGAGATTTAGGCTAGGGATTAGAGAAAGCTCTCTACCTATTGGCTAGTTAATAGGATTCCCAGAGAGGCGGTGAAGGAATACCCATCACCAGAGGTTTCTAAGAACACGGTGGACAAACCCGCCAGGGATGGCCTAGGGCAGTGTAGCTGGTTTGGCCTGGGTACAGGGGGCTGGCTTAGCTGACTTCCCCAGTCCCTTCCAGCCCTTGTCTCTTCCAGTCCTCACCTTCTCCCATTCTCTGCGATTGCGAGGCCTAGGAATTTCCTCTCTGACCGTTGTTTGCAAGGGCGATGGAGGCCACCCCTTCAGCTAGGAGGAATTTGGCTTCCTTGGACCAACCTTCTCCCTAAAAAGCGTCTCTCTCTCTCTCTCCTCCCTTCCCACTGCTCTGCTCCCCATCTCCAGGTGACAAGCGGATTCCTGAGCGCTGAGCCAGCCCTCTGCAAACAGGGGCCCCCAGGAAGAGCCAGGCGCTGTAATTACCCTGCCTGCACAGACGCTATCTTGTTTTAGGTGCCAACGAGTCTGGAGCGAAATACCCTCCTCGCCTGCTGACTGTGTCTGCAGTGTGTCTGCGAAGGGGAGTCGCCTGACTGCAGGAGGGTGGTGCAGGGACTTTGAAGATTATGGGCTAGATTAATCCTGGAGGGGCTGGGATCAGATCCCGGGGTGTGGGGGGGGGCCTTAGTGTGTCCTGGAAGGGAGGGAGAAAACCTGGGGCGACCTGCAAAAGGCAGCTAGGTTTGTCTTTTCGCCAGCTTCAGCTTCCGCGTTGAAAACCGTCGGGGGTAGAGTTTCTCGGGGTGCCCCCAAACCAGAGCTGCCGCCCCCCACTCCCAGAGCACCCCCTGCTGGGAAAAGCTGGGAGTTGCCCCCTGCACTGGGCACTCCCGCCAGGAACTCCTGGAAGCAGCCGACGCAGGAGGATGTGAGCTCCTTGTTGTTATATTGCACGCTGTTATGGGGGAAATAACCATTTTATAGGGAGCCTGGGGTTTATCACAGGCCATTATTGTTTAGGGTTTTTTTTTACTAGCGTTTTAGGCCCCTAGCCAAGGCCCTTTTCAGCTGCCCTGCAAGGCCCTGCGTGGGTGTCGTGGGAATGGGGAGAGCAGGGGTTTATTCATGGGCTGAGCCAAAGGGAAAACAACATGACTCTGCCAGGGCCTGTTACTAGCGGTCACCCATCACATGACAGAGTGGGATTCAGCCCTCCAGTCATATTCCTCTAGCACCCCTCTGAATTAAGAGACTGTGCCACCCAGCCTCTCACTTCAAGGGCCAGTCTCTTCAGCAAGGAGCATCAAACAAAGCCACTACTGTGCTTCCCCTCCAGAGTGGCTGGCTTCTCTTCTCATTCCCCTTCTCTCTCCTGATCCCCCTCTGCCCTCCCGTCAGGACACCGACCCCCAGGGCCACGTCCCTCGATTCCTCACCCCTTCCTAGGAGCCCCCAGAGGAGTGAAACCTGGCTCCTGCAGCTTCATCTCTCTTCCCCTTATGACAGGGTTGGTCTTCTGTCTTACCACCCTACTACCCCCACCCCGCTCATGGGAACCCCCCACAGCTGGGCCTACTTCTGAATTCAGCCTGACACACCCTTCAGGTGCACTCATTAACCCCTTAGGAGCCTGCGTGGGCTTTATACTTCCCATCTAGGCAAGCCCCCCCGGCTGGGCATCCCAGCAGATAACACCTCTAGTCACACCCTTGGGTTTATCATAAATTCAGTGTATTATAACCCTCCCGCCGCAGCTGTCAGACGCTGGCTGTAAACGTTCTCGGCAGAAGCCACCTGCTTCCTGCTCTCCTGTCTCCACCGGCCACACCGTGGTGCCTGGCCCAGCGGCAGATGGACTGGCCAGGGACAGCCAGACCTGCCCCAGCCGACGGGCATAGTACAGAATAGAGCAGAGCGTTACCATGAAAGGGGTTAGGTGTGGAGGGAAAGGACCGCACCATGCCAACCACAGGGATCGCTTGGGCCCATAGCTCTATATTTATAATATAAACCATATACAAATACATACATATATATAAAATCCGCATATAAAATAGAAGGCTTTGCTCCTGTGGCCTTGGCTCCCGCTGTCCGTGCTCACTCGGGTTAGCTCAGCCTGCTTTCCACCGTGGACTCTCGCCGGTGTATTGTTGCATGAGACACCTGTGTTCAGTCGGGAGTGAGGGAGACCGGCTGTTGGTGGACAGGGTACACGGGGAGGAGGCAGGGCCTGGTGCAGGCCCTGGAGGTCCATGATCCTGGGCAAGTCGCTGCCCTGCTCTGTGCCTCAGTTTCCCCATCAGTACAAGGGAGGTCATTGATGGCGAGGCTCAGTTCATTTGCAGGGGATGCTGAGATGCAAACTGTTCCCAGGTCAGGCTGGGATCGAGGAAGGGGCGGGGGGCATCAGAGATGGGGCCTGTCAGGTGAAAGCCACGTGCCAGGAGAGGGCTGGGGAGGGAGGGACTGGGCGGGCCAACTGCAGGAGGCTGGAATTGCGGAGGGCACTCTGGGCAGGGATGGCGAGGCGGGGCTGAAGGGGTAGACACTGCACTGCGTACCATCCAATGCACAGGTTCAGCCACGGCCGTGGCCTCCACACCTCCGCTGTTGGCCTCATTTATACAGGACTGGCACCACAGCCATTGTTCTGCCAGGGCGGCTAATTCATGAGACCAGCCACCTGGGGGTTTCTCTTCATCCCGCTCTTTGGCGCTTTATCCCCTTTATCCCCTACGAAACCCGATGGGGCAGAACCAATCCTGCCCCCTGGGATGGGCACCTGGCCATGGGATTTCTCTCTAGGACTGGTGGTGACACAGTCCAGCAGGGCCAGAGGCCTGGAAAAGGGAGCATGGCCTGCTCCTGGAGCAGGTTCCTGCAGGTATTTTCCTCCCCGAGGGTCCAGCCTGCCCCTTCCTCCTCCTCCAGCCGTGGCCTCGCTGGCCTTAAGGAACCTGGATCTGGAGATCTTCATCTTCGTCCAGGTCGCTGGGCCCATCGTCAGGGTCGTCGGGGCCGAACCGGGAGCTGCGGATCTTGCCAAAGAGCGGTGCGGTCTGCTGCCGGCGCAGCCTGGGCCGGGAAAAACCAGAGCAGAGGCAAGCGTGTGGGAGAGGGGAACAGAGACACCGCGAGCTCCCTGCCGCGCTGGGTTCTAGCCCCAGATGGACATACCTTTCTATACGTCTACACATCTATCGCCACACAGCCCCCTTTCTCGCTGTCATGCCCCCATCTCTGTCTGGTACCAAATCCACCAACATGGCATTGGGGTCCACCTCCCGCCGACCTTTCCCTCTTCCCCTCTCCATATCCCTGGCGGCTCTGTCCCTGGCGGCGCCCCGGGGCCGGGGACAGAGCCGACAGCACATGAAGATCTAAACGCTGCGGGCGCTGCCCTGCTGCTCTAGGGTGTTTCTCCCACGCCGGGGTGAAAGCCAGGCACCAGGTGTGGGGCTGACAGGAGCGGCACTGGACAGGCAGGTCCCTTTGGCCTCGCCCTCATTACAGACCGAAACTCCCCCTGCCCCATAAAGACCCTGCCAGAGTCACCCTTCTACAGACCCGCTCTGGGCCCCACCTGTTCTGAGCCGATGCCCCAGGCAGCCCAGGGATCTGGCAACCAAGTGAAACCCGGGAGGAGTCCTGGGCACTGGAGCTCGGTGCCCATCCGGACTGGATGCCAAGGCACAGCCCCCGGGGCAAGATCTGGCACTGGATTCTGCAACTCCCGCCCCGGGGGCCAGGATCTGCAGATAGCTATATCACAAGCAGCGGGAACCTGGCTGTTCCTAGGGCGGGCTAAGCCCAGAAGATGAACCTCGAGCTGTCTTCTCTGCCCGCTGAGTGGGTGTGACCTGCTGATAAAGCCAAATCGGAACAGCCTTTCCCTCAGTGGCTCCAAGCAACACTTAATGGACTTTTGATTAAAGCAACCGAGTTCACTTAAAGCCTTTTTCAGAGCCCGGGCACTTAACAGCAGCACATTATTGTCTGGAGCCGTTTCTCAGAGGGCGGAGGGGAGGGGAATGAGCAGACAGGGCTCGAAGCCGTCATGGCCTCCGCCCGCCTCCATCCCGCCTGGGTAGCACAGTAATCTCAGACCGACACGGAGCCCGCATGGACGCTGCCGGGAAGAGAGGTCTTCCAGCACTGGATCCCTCGAGCCCAGCCCCTGCCAGGCCCAGGGGAAACTCAGAGCCCGCTCCCAGTTCCACAAGCCCCGGGCCCATCCCTAAGGCACAATTCCAGGTGTGAGGGGTTCCAGCTCCTTGGGGGTGGGTTTGCAAAGCATCAGCTTCTCAGCAGCCTCCTGCCCCGGCACAGAGAGTGACTCAGGGCAGATCGAAGCCAGACTACCTGGCTACGGCCCCCAACCAGCTGGCATTTGCAGCCCTGGTCCTGTGCTAGAAGGGGAAGTGGTGGACACTGGCTCTCTACCCCCTGTGCTCTCCCGGGGAACCCCTGGCTGGGGAGATCCGCGTGCTTTACTCTCCTTTGAGCTGCCTGAGCAGAGCTGAGCACAGCAGGGACTCAGGGCCATCAACATGAAAAACAGAGACTTTGGGGAGGAGGGGAATCCCTTGGATTCCGCCCCCCCCAGGCCAGACATCGGGGCGAGCCCTGGAACGCTGCTCCAAGCCAGGCAGGGAGGCCAGGTGGTCCCCGCTGTGCCTCCACCGTGAGCCAGCGACCAATCCCCATTCTACCTAGACCCACCCACAGGAAGTTTCCAATGCCCCCTCGACAGCAGTACGTGGTCCCCCCAAGAGGTTTCTAAGCCTCTCCTGCGTGACCATAAAATATCCCTGCGTGGGCAGTGCCACTTAGGGGATGTCTTCCTGCGGGGTTAGCCCAGAGGATCTGGGTTACACTAGCCCCACCGCAGAACCCTGCCTGAGTTACTGGATCCTACCCGCTGGGCTTTGGAGGGCACACGGGGGGAATGGAAGAAGGCACTAGAGGACTATCAGCCCTCGAGAGCTTTGCCCGGTGTCCTCACTGCAAAACAGGTGAGTTAACAGCCCAAGGGATGCCTGTCCCCAGGCTCCGGCCTCTGTCCCCAGGGTTGAAAGCACCATCCAACTCGGGCGTGAGGGTTTTGTGTGCGGATGGGCAGGGGCTAGGGGCAAGAGTCTGGGTTAACTCTGCAGTAAAGACAACCCCTCGTCACCGCCATGATGGCACAGAGGGTCGAAGGCCAGGAGGGGTCAAAGGTTCACCACAAGGCAGCCCAAGGAAGCCAGAGGTTCAAACTGCTGGGCACTTTTTCAACAAGGACTTTTTTCCCCCCTATCAAAAATAGGCTTTAACCAAAATGGGCGATTTCTTTGGCAGGGAAATAAATCAGCTCTACTCGGAGAGGCTTTGGAGAAGCGAGTGGAGGGCGATGGGGCCTTCTGAACCACCTCAGTGCATCCATAGGGGAGAGTGGAGCACACTCTTGACTGAGGGAAACCTTGACTGAGGTGCGGGCCGAGGTCTGTTACTGGAGCGACAGGCGGGAGGCCCAGAGCTGACAGGACATGGAAAACACAGTTTCATTGCGTGGCCTCCTGCAGTGTGACCTAGCGGACAGAGCACTGGACTGGGACTCTGGACATCTGCATTATATCCCACTTCTACCAGCAGGATTATATTACTGCTCCATGCCTCAGTTTCCTCATCTGCATAATGGGGCTAATGCTACTGCCCTCCTTTGTAAAGTGCCTTTGAGATCGACTGATGCAAAGCACTGGGTAAGAGCTAGGGACCTTTACCACAGCGCAGGGTGGGCTCCCTAATCACAGTCTGATAACAGAACAGTGTGTGGGAAGCCCAAGTGTGCTCTCATGGGTGACTCACTCCAGGAGACAGGAGACCTGTACCCAGGACTGCTCCTCAGACGTGGTTTCAAGGCCAGCTGTGGTCAAAGGGAGGCTTTGGATTGGGCCCGTGTTCTCCTTGTCACTGGAAAGCTCTTAGTATTTGTAGCTCCTCCTTCTCCGGAGCATTCAACTTCATCAGCTCCATTTACGAGTCAAATTCCAAACCCCAAGCAGCCCCGGGACCGGGATGGAAGCAGCCTCCCCTCATCCTCCGGGCGAAACGCCCGACTCCGCTGCGTTTTACTGGAAAGCATCAATTATTTAACGAGGGGGCGGGGGAGGCGGGAGGAGAGGAAGCCTCCATTATTCCTGTATGATTTAATGGATGTGTCCCAGTCAAATAAAATCCGATTAGAACAAGCCCAGCTGCCTCTCAGAGGCACTTTGGACGGCGCAGAATCGATTGGCCATGCGTCCATCTCAGCATTTATTTCTGGAGGAACCAACCCCCCCACACACCCAAAAACTTTTTAAGAGCAGTAAAACCAGAGCGTCTTGAAGACGACAAAGCACTTCTCCGGCCCTGTCCCCCGCCACGGGGTCATGGCGCACACGGCGCTCTCTCTCCAGCCCCCCTGCCCATATGGAGCTTGGTTTGTTTTCTGCTCCTGGGTCTCTCCCAGCAGCAGAGTCTGGGGCGACTCCAAGGGTCTTTGCGTGGAGGGTGGGGGAAGGCTCCGAGAAACGGAGAGCTGGTTGCCTGGCTGGGCCCAGGATGGGAGGGGTACTGCTAGATCGGGGATCTCAGACTCAGATCACCAGGAGGGCGGCATGAGGACTCATACACTGGCCGGAGAGCTGCATCACTGGACCCTCCCCAGTCCCAGTGGCACCGCGCCCTGCCCCTAAGCCACCCCTTCCATGAGGCCCTGCCCCGCCTCTTCCCACTCCTGCCCCACTGCCTCCCCTGAGCACGTGGCTCCCCACTCCTCCACCTCCCTCCTGGGAAGCACCTGGAGGTAAGTAGAGGAGCGGAGACGCAGTGCGATGTGGGGAGGGGAGCTTGGTGGCCGCCAAAAATAACTGGGGGGTGGGGGCGGGAAGCTTGGCGGGACGCAGCAAATAACTCCGTGGGCCGCATGCGTCCCCATGGGCCGCGTGTTTGAGACCCCATGCTAAATCAGCCTAGTGATAGTTGCTCTCCAGCCTGGAACATCCTCCCGTGCGGAGAGCGAAAGCCATGGCCGAGGGAAGGTTCTTCCGGCCGGCCCAGCCGTGGCAGCTTGTCATCAGGTTAAAATAATAATTCTGAGCAGTTTCACTGCACAGCGCAGCCATAGATCTTGCCCTGATTTGCACAGCGGGGTCACCCTAATTATCCTCATTCGTCACAGGGGGAAAGACAAACAGAGAGTCACGCCTCAAGGAGCGGAACTGAGCCGCGATTTCCCACCGGGATGAGCGACCAGGTCTAGACAAGGCCTGGTCCCACCTTGTCTAGACTAGGGGGTGTTGGCTAACACTTCCCTCCACTGCTACCTGCATTCGGCCCCCGGCGGGTGGCAGCAGAGAGAGGGTGCCGATGTCCAGATTCCATGACCCAGCCGGCGGGGTTAGACCTCCTACAGCATCAGGAGGGGCTTGGCAGAGGAGACTATTGGGAGGGTCAAACCCACCTTGCTGGACCCCAACTCCAGGTCAAACGCTGCTCCTGATGGTGCTGGACACATACAGCCACTGGGGAGCCTCAGGGGGATGTGTCTCCCCAAAACCTTTCACTGGCCAGGCCCTGCTCAATACAGCCGCAGGGCTCAGGCCTTTTCATCCCGCCAACTTGTCTCACAGGGCTTCACCTCCACAGCTACTGGAACCCAGAAACAAGGGAGCCAGGGGACCTCCCTGTGCTCCTCCCCATCCCCAGCTCACAGCTAGAACCTAGCACCTAGCACCTAGCAGGGTTACGTACAGTGCAGATCCATCCGCACTGTACAAGATGTCGTCTGGCTTGTGTGGAGCTATGGCCAGTGACAACAGTCGGGGATCTTCCCCCAGGCTGCAACGGGGATTAGAACCCGTCTGAGCCCCCGCTGGGTTGAACCCGGTGCTTAAAGGGGAACTGCGGAGCAAACACCAACCCGAGAGCTGACTGGGCTTCTCTGAGCCGCACAATCGACCTCAACTTTCTTCCCCCGCAAGCTTCTCCGGGCTCGGGCCTACAACAGAGAAACCAGGTCCTCCTGTCTCAATCTCCGCGTGCGGGATTGCGGCAACTCTTGGGAGGAGCTGGATAACGCCGACACGCCGGGCTTTGGCCTGCGCTGCAGCTCTCTCCCTGCCTCCTAGACCTGGGCAGGAGTGGTGGCCCTTGGACACTCCGAGGCGGGTGGGGAGAGGTGAAGCCCAGCCACGCGTGACATCATTATCGGGGTCCTCCAGAGATTCAGGCCAAGGTCCCACAGCAGAGGGAGAGCGGGGAGGGCCCTGTTTCTAGTATAAAGGTAGGAAGTAAAAGGGTTTGTAAGACCCTGGGTGGTTCTCTGCAGGGGACGGTGCAGCAGGAAGAAGCCGGAAGGGGAGGGTGTTGCCGCCCTCGGCCTTCCAAGCTGCTAGGATTGAGGGAGGCGGCTTCCAGGCCTTTCTTGAATGAAAGTGACAGAGAGAGGCAGCGGAGCCGATCTTACAGCGTTCCCATCATGACCTTCCCCTCTCCTCCCGTCAGGCGCTGACAGGCATCCCCGGGGGGGCCGCTAAATGGATTAGCCCACTTTGGAAAGTCCACTTGCCTGCTCAGCAGCAATTTATCACTGGCAGGAGCATTCACTCCGGCCCGCTTGATAAATAATTCAGGGCAGATTCTGCCCCCACCGAGGCACCCTGCCCTTCTTTGGTACAATCCTCCTCCTTGTGTGTCCCCCCCGGCCATTTCTCAGGAGTCCAGGGAGATGCGAACAGCTCCCTCGGGAGTTTGTCCAGTGTCCCAATTAACCCTCCCTGAGCAGCACTTAGTTACGGCGTCTGTGCCCATCTGCGGTCTAGACGCCCCCCTAAGTGACTATGGGGAACTGGAGGTGGGTGGAATGGACACTCTGGCCAAGCACCATGGAAAACAAAGAAGCAGAAGCAGCCCTGGCTTGACAGCTGCTCTCCTGAGCCTCCATCCCTCCTGCATAACACAGTTTACCTGAACGCTTCCCAGGCTGGGATTTCTGACAATGCCAGTATGGTGACCAGACATCCCGCTCTTAGGGGGTTTGTCTTATATATGCAAATACAACCTCCCCCACCCCGAAAAGAAAGAGTGTCCTGATTTTTCACACTTGCTATCCTGTACCTGGTTATCCTAGGTGCAGGATCACAGCCAGCGACTGTGGGATGAAAGGAAACCCAAATCAAACCTGTTTCTCGATGGTGTCCCTTACTAAAGGGCAGCTGCAGTTATACGACTGTCTAGCTGCAGGGTGGCACCGATTTAACGGGAGGTGCGAGTTTAATCCAGTTTAGTTAAGCGGGGGGCAAAAGGCTGTGTGGACGCTCTTACTTCAGTTTGGTTTATATCGATTAGGAACGGGTTATGCTGAACCGAAATAAGCCCCTCTTAAACTGGAGTAAGAGCAGCCACAGAGAATCTGGGGCACATTTGTATGTAAACAGAGCCTGGGTCAAGTCTGGATGCAGACCACCCGTGAATCTGCCTTTTAGATTAATCACTGGGCATCCCAGCTCCTGCTCCCTCTTCATAGCCCGGTACTCTGGCCTACCCTTCCCTTCCACTCATCCTCTCTTCTCATCCCTTCCTTTCTCCGGTCTCTGTCCCTCCTCGGGTTTTGTCAACAGGGATGCTGTCTTCCCCGGCCCCGCCCCTCCTCCCCGGCCCCGCCCCTCCTCACCTGGACTGCAGGTGCTCCAGCTGCACTTGGAGGTTCTCGCTTTGCTCTGTCTGCTCATCCAGGGACCGCTGCACTTTCCGGGCCTGGTTATGGGCTTCATCCAGCTGCAAGGCAAACAGACACACAGGGGTCTTCGCCGGGGGCAGTATCCATCATCCCCGGTCCCTGCCGCCCACATGGCTCATCGGGCGGCCCAGTGATCGGAGACAGGAGGATCAGATGTAGGACGTAACTGATGGAGGCCGCTCTGGATTTCCTGGCTTGGCACCTCAGCATAGTCTGAACGGGTATTTCGTTTCTGTCAGTCTCTCGTTACTGTTATGGCAGCGCTGATGTGAGACAGGCCGCGAGCGCCAACCACCTCAAGGTGGCTGATTTGAATCTGACCCAGACTCAAAGCCCTTAGTCTTTGATGGCGGGCGGTGACAGGCCCATGAGACAAACATTCCCTTCGCCACATCGACAGCAAAGTCAAGCTACCCTTTCACCCCCCAGAAGTGGCTGCACCAGGCCAGCCTTGAGGTGCATGGGCCGTTCATCCGCAGAACAGGCGCCGTATGGCCAGCGACACTAGATAGCTGTCCTACAATGCACCACGCCTGGCCTGACGGGGACTGCTCTGGGGGTGGGCAGGGAATTCATTCTTTATGCCTATGCAGTAGCGACATGGACCCTGATTTTCTCCCTAGGAACTGGGCTGAGCCCCATCAAACTCGTTTCACACAAGGCCGTCATCCATCAGATAGCGATTTGCAGCCACTAGGTGGGAGATGAGCTGGCACCAGAGGTGGGACAGGCTCTACACCTCATTAGCCTGAGTCACTCAGTCCATCACATTAATACTTAATCCCCTTTTCTGGTTATACCTTAGCACCTTTGAAATCTTGCCAGGGATGTGACTAAGTGCTTGGCCTGCCCTTGCTGTAGGCCAGGACCTCCCTGCTGTGTGCTTAGATACCCTGATCTTACTTGCAGGAGAGCTGCTGTGACAGGGCTATGGGACTGGGTTCCTCCCACTGGAGAAAGGAAACGTTAATCGTTTGAGAGGTTTTTATCGTTGGGCTTCTATATGTCCCTATGTGGGAGGCAGTGTGGCCTAGTGGATAAAGCACCAGACTGGGATTCAGGAGACCTGGGACTCTGTTCACAGGTCTGCCCCTGGCCTGCTGGGTGATGTTTGGCAAGTCTCCGTGCCTCAGTTTCCCCACCTGTAAAATAGGGATAATGATCCCGACCTCCCCTGTAAAGCACTCGGCGCATGACTCGTGAAAAGCTGTGGATAACAGCGAGGTGTTAATCTACCTGGGGTTTCACAGAAACCTCTCGCTGGGGTATCCTAGCACCTCCCACACATTATGAAGTTTATCCTCCCAGCCCTTCTGCGCCGTGACTGACTATCAACATCTTTGTTGCCATGACCGAGTGCCCATGTGCCAGCCGTGGCCTCGCCGTATTACCCGGGCTGCCGCTCCATTTCCCTCTGCTCAGAGTGATCTGCTGCTCCATGGGGACCTTGCAGTGGCTGCCCGCCTCCGACTTTGCGCTGGGTGCTGAAAATCCTCCTCCCGTCCCGGATGCCACGGAGCGAAGGGCCAGACCAGGCTGTGGCCCCCAAGACTTACCTCGTCCTCCGCCTGGGCCAACTCCTTCTTCAGCTCCTCCACCCGCAGACGCAGCTTCTTCACCTCCGCCTCGTGCTGCTCCACCCGCCGGTTGGCGTGCGCCAGCTCGGCCGTCTTCTCCTGGTACTGCTTCTTCAGCTTGCTGTGGACGTGCTTCAGGTCGGCCAGCTCCTGGAAGGGCAGTGGGAGGGGTGAGAGTACAGGCCGTGCCAGGCTGGGGCATAGATCATTCAGGATGGGCTAAGCCAGCTACCGTATTAATAATCTGACTTCCTCAGGGTCACACAGCCGGGAATAAAACCCAGGAGTCCTCACTCTCAGTCCCCTACCTGAACCACTGCCTCTCCTCCATAGTTCCCCTGAAAAACTTATTACCCCAGGTCTCTGCAGGTGTGGGGGCGTGACCTGGTTTCAGGGGGTCGCAAGCGCTAGGGAGAGAGGTTATTAGAGAAGGGCAGAGCATCATTAATATAAGGGCTTTCTTTATGGCTAGAGAGAGACGCCCCCAAAACTCTGTCAGGAAGAGGCCCGAGCCCAGCGTTCTCTAGGAATGGGTACAGACAGGAGGGAGGGAGCAGAGCGCCTGACGGGGCTACTGCGGGTGATCAAGCTCCTACTGCTTTACGCTACCAGAGTTTCCACTGAGGGGTTACACCAGAGCTCTCAAATGGGCGTCTCATAGAGTTATTTGCTGCAGCCCGCCAAGCTCCCTGTGCCGTCCCCCCCACAGTTATTTCCTGCGGCTGCTAAGCTCCCCTCATCTGCCTCCACCACAGTGCGCTGCGTCCCCGCTCCTCTGTCTCCCTCCAGGCACTTCCCACCACCAAACAGCTTTTTGGCGGTGCTTAACGCTTTCCAGGGAGGAGGAGCGGGAAGCTTCACGCTCAGGGGAGGAGACGGAGAAGAGGTGGGGCAGGGGCGGGGATTTGGGGAAGGGGTTGGAATGGGGCAGGGAGGGGGCAGAGTTGTGGTGGGGACTTTGGGGAAGGGGTTGGAATGGGGGCGGGGAAAGGGTGGGAAGAGGCGGGGCAGGGACAGGGCCTCATGGAAGCGGGGGAGTGGGGGCAGGGCCAGGGGCAGCTGGTGGGGGTGTCAGTGATGTGGCCCTCGGGCCAATGTACTAGTCCTCATGTGCTCCTCGTGGTCATTTGAGTTTGAGATCCCTGGGTTAGACTGAACCTTCACCCACAGCTCAAACCAAACTCAAACACGGCTTTTTGAGATCCCTAAATTCAGGAGACTCCCCCTCCCTCAAGCTCTCACGCCTCTGCATTTCCCGATTGCTGGTCTTTGGAGAGCACAGCACAATCTCCAGAGTTTCCACCCCAGCTGACCTCCAGCCCCTTATCTCCACCAGAAAGATTTGGGAGAATGGCCTTTCCAGGGGAATTGCTAACGAGGGTCACAGCTACCCCTGGACAAAGCCACCTTTATTCTTTTCCCATCTGCCCACCCACAGGGCTGGAAATATGACTGACTCTCCCGGTGAGGAGGCACCCAAAGATGGGTGAACCTCAAACAACGGGGGATTTGGCTTCAGACACGCAGCCCGAAAGATGCAGCCAGAGCTTATCTGAGGGGCTACCTATAAACCGCTCCAGCCGAAACCCTCAGGACGGGATTGTCTCATGTTTCAGCAGCTCCTCTCCAGAGCAGACAGAACCAGGTCATGCAGAAACACACGGACCCTGACCGCTCACGGGGGAAAGGTTAACGGAGCTGTTAACCACACCTCACGGCAGCAGCAAAAGCCGGGGTGGGGTTTTATTTAATTGGATCTAGTTCCTCCACCCCTAAACCCACGTGGGTTTTACGTCCGAGGTAGCAGCCTCCTTTCCTCCCTCCCTCTGCAATGACATTGGCTGCTAAGCTCCCCTCACCTGCCTCCACCACAGTGCGCCGCGTCCCCGCTCCTCTGTCTCCCTCCAGGCACTTCCCGCCACCAAACAGCTTTTTGGCGGCGCTTAACGCTTTCCGGGGGGGAGGGAGGAGGAGCGGGAAGCTTCACGCTCAGGGGAGGAGACGGAGAAGACGCAAACCAGGAACGCCCCCATGATCACTATGTCTACACCTGGCCTGACTCTGGGCGTTATCCGCGTGATGATATGAGGTGCCAGGGCTTCTCTCATGGGATGCAGGTGCTGGGTTCCTCTGATCCCCTTTCCAGCTCCCCCCGTTGTCCTCTCGGTGAGACCCCAAAGGAGCGGAGGAGCAGCCCACAAACCTGGGCACCCCCGGCCCTGAGGTCTCTAGGGAGGACACCGAGGCCCGACATCCAAGGGCCCGATTCACCCCTGATCCCTTGCTGTGCCCCTGCTGGGATTCCAGCTCCGCCCGACGGCCTCACCTTGTTCTTCTCAAAGAGCTCGGCCTGGATGGTTCTGAGGTCCGTGTCCAGCGCGCTGGCCGTCTGCCGGCGCTTCCGGGCCAGCACCTCCTCCAGGTCCTCGATCTGCGCCCGCAGCTTCTTGTTCTCCCGCTCCAGGTTCAGCTTCTCGGTCTCCAGGCGCTCGCGCTTCCCCCACTCCGCCGCGTTCTCCGCTTGCAGCCGCTCCATCTGTGGGGGAGGACACACGTCATGTCAAACCAGGCGGTTGCAGCGTATTAGTGACCAAAGGGAGCCTTTAGCGATCCTGTCTGAGAGCGATGCCACCACAAGTCATCGGCCAGGCTAGATCCAGGGCCTGCAAGACACTCCTTTGCTGCAGCGGAAGAGGCTGGACGCCCTTGGCTGGCGGCAGTAGTAGACTCTTTTCTCTGCAGGTTAGCCAGTAGAGGGAGATATGCCCACACCTCTTAGCCGGTGGTTAAAGTAACCTCCCGCATGGAGTAGCACAGCTCCAGCCAGAGTTGGCCTCGGGGAAGCTCCCCGGGGGTTCACCATTGATCTGGGTGTATGGGTGTATGGGCGAGCAGGAGTAGACTCAGCCGGCTGTTGGTCCACTGGGTACTCTCAGCACCCGGGGCCCAAAGGGTGGATGGGATTCAAGACAGCTCAGTGTAGACACTCACACAGATGAAGCCTGTATTCCATAGTCCCTAATCCTCATCTCCCTCCTGCGGCACCGAGTATACAGGACAGTCCCCATCACAACCGACCCCAAAGCAAAGCCCCCTTTCCCCCAGCTCTGGACCCCTCCCTACAGCTCCGCCAGGGGTCCTCACTCCTGACTTGCTGAACCCTCAGTCGCTGTGGGTCTAAGCCTCTGCACTCAGCTCTACCAGAGCCCCTCCATACTGACCCCCAGCCCCCTCTGCTAGTCCAGCTATGAGCTCTGCTGATGGATCCGGCCCTGACCTGCAGCCCCCACTGCTGTTCCAGCCTCAGGCCCTCACTTTACTCTTCCAGCACCTCAGAGTCCTGGCTACACCAACCCTCCTCAATGCAGCTCAGTCTTGACCTGCAGCACCCCCTGCTGGCCCAGTGCTCTGCCGTTTTCAGGAAGACATGGCCAACTAATCTATTCAGTAGTGGCTCTGTGATGTGCAGACTGGGATGGGGCTCAGACCTCCCCTCCTCCCAAAGCTCCTTGTGCTCCCTAAATTCAGCCGAGCTTCGCACCTCATTGCCCTGTGGGTCTCCCTCCCTCAGCTCTGTGCTTTTCTCCACTCTCCTCAGATGCCTGGAATCCTTTCATGCCAAGCACCCTCCGTCTCGCCCAAGAAACCACCCAAGCCTCCGTGGACAGATCCCGCTCTGAGCAGCTTGCCCTTGTCTTGTCCTGTTGGTGTTCAGTGATGCCTTCACGTCATGCATCCGTTGGGGTGGGGGCCTAGGACTGAATTGGCACTGATCTGCTACTGCCCAACACATATACGGAGCTCTAAAATGATTGGTAGGAAGAGACCCAAAGCAGAAAGACAGGAAGCCCCAGTTCAAGACCCTGCTCTGCCACAGACTTCTTGTCTCCCTTAGTCTGCCTGTACAATGGGGTTACAGCCCTGCCCTATATTAAATGCTGCGGGGTGCTCCGACAATGGAGGGCTGTATACGTATTCGGGCCTTTGACTGGTCACAAAATAAGTGGCCAGTTGAGCGGCCAAACAATGTAAAAAACTGTCAACTGATCATCCCCCTAAGTCAGCATTTGCACTGGGCTTCCCAGAAGCTCATGCTTTAGTCAATTGCACCAGTCGATCCTGCCCAAAAATGCAGGCTGAGATGCCGCGGTGACCTTATGCCTCCTCTTCTTCATAGAGATATTGTTGTGATTATGATTATGGCATAACAAGGGTGTGTTTTATGCAAGATAAGGTCATTGAAAAGGTTCTGATTTGCTGAAGATGGTTCTCCAGTTTGTAGGAATGTATCATTTTGGTATCTGAAGGTAGGAACATTGTCTATGCATTTATTACAAATGTGTTTACGCCTGGGAAACGCTCACTAGGCAGAATGTAATCAGTCTAGATGGCTGATTGAGAAGGGCATTAGGGTGAACAATGCATCTTAGAAGATGCTAATCTCCCATCAGGAACCTTTCTCCAGGATGCTCCAAACAGCCTCTGACTCATGGCTGCTACGACTCTACAGAGACGTGTGACCAAGTCACCTGGTACTAGACTCCCTCATAGAATTTCCACTGAAAGGCGTGGGGACTATAGTGGAGAAGAAGGATTCCCGCCACATGCAAATGCTATTTTAGGCAGGGGAGTGACATCATTGTGGGTCTTCTTCCTTGACTCCCTGTGCCAGATGATTGCTGGAAAACCCTGAGAAACAAGGACTGAACTGAGGGAGAAGGGCTGAACCCAGGCTAGAGGGATTTCTAGCCTGTGAAAAGAATATCTGGGGTTTTAAGCTGCAAGCAAGTACAGCTTGCCCTCAGGAATCTCTGCCAACTGCCTACACCAGCAATTAGAGTGAGAATTTGCTGCTCATATTCAATTTCTTTAGTATATTGAGCTTAGTTTGCGTTTTTGTTTTATTTGCTGGATAATCTGCTTTGATCCGTTTGCTACCCCTTATCATCACTTAACATTGAGCTTTTGTAGTTAATAAACTGGTTTTTATTTTGTCTAAAACCAGTGCGTGTGGAGATCCAAGCTCCAGGCAGAAAGCTGTATATATCCCTCTCCACACTGAGGGAGGGGGGCGAATTTCATGAGCTTGCGCTGTCCAGTTCTCTGTGCAGCACAAGAGGGCGTAATTTGGAGTTTACCCTTCAAAGGGGGGTGTGCGCTTGAGTAACTCGGTAGTTCTATAGCTGAGCCTCTCATGTAGAGCTGATCTCAGCATCTGTGTGTGTAGCGGCAGCTGGGTATGTTGCTACCTGCCTGGGGGCTGGTAAAGTGTAGTCTGAAGCCTGGGAAAGGGCTTGGCAGGTTTGCCACAGCAGAACAATGTCTAGGAGGCCCAGGCTTCTGGGTCAGGCAGGCTCAATGGTACCCCAGTTCCAGCTGGCACCCCAGGGGGGAACCCGTCACAGCCGCCTAAGGTATGTGGCTGCCTGTGACAGAGTGCTGGGAATCAGCAACTGAACCTGCACTCTGGCCACTGTTTAACCCATGAGGACCTTGGGAGGGAAAGATTAAGGAGCGGCGTTCCTGATTACCGGATCAAATTGCGGCGAGGTAGCTAGCGAGCTAATTAGCCCTTTAACAAAGAGGCTGGATAAAAAGAGCACAGGAAGAAAGTGCGATGGGGAGAAGCACAAGAGAGGGAATCCCTGTCACAAGAGAGTTTTCGGGGAAGAGACCCCTTTTCATCCCCCGCTCTGGGAAGGGGTAGTAAAGCCGGACAACACTGTAAATACGGTGACATATGTAAAAGGTAGTGGAGTGAGACCCTGTAAATAAACTGCCCGGTGGTACCTGCATGAGGAAAGACCTCAGAGCGCTCTGTGCAGAGCTGAGAAGACAGGAGCCGTGGGTACCTCGTCACAATGCCCAGTTCTCTTTCGTCTTCCTGCAAACCGGGCTTCCGGAGGCTTTGAACATCTCAGCCATACCCGGGAGATGCTGCCTTCCTCCCGCGCCCCCCGCTCGCTCTCACCTCCGTGCGCAGCTCCGCCAGCTTCTTGTCCATGCTGGAGCGAGCCCCCAGCTCGTCCTCCAGGTCCTCCGAAATCCGCCCTAGTTCATCCTGGTGGAGCTCCTTCAGGATGTTCAGCTGCGGGGAGACAGACGCGGAGCGGTCACCACAGCCCACCTCCGGGCTGTGAACCAAGCCGGCACCAAGCCCTGGGCCCAAACAGAGGGGGAAACAGGAAGGAGCTTGGGACTGATTTAGACCCAGAAGGGGGCAGGGGGTTAGTTGTACCCAAGGGCATTCAAATCCACTGCTCACCTGGGCCCATCTGTCATGCTACCACCTGACCCGGCAACCCGCCCTCTCCCACAGGTCTCTTTTGGCCCTGCACAAGTAGCACCTGCTGGGCCAACGGCACCCAAGAAGGGGCTCAGAGTCACTGCACATGGCAGAGAGACACGGCGGCTGCATTAACCTCCTTCTGCCTCGCAGCTCAGATCAGCATGGCCGGCGACATACCTGGCCAGACTGATGGTGAGAATTCACCAGAGTGGGCTGGGCAGCACCAGGAGGTTTTCCTGGAGCAGGGGCTCCCCCTAGTGGATATTAAGTACTAACAGTCTCAGGGCGCACACGACGGGGAGTGAAGGGTGTGACAGAAACAGCCCCCCCGCCTCCCCATCCCGCAGCAGCACGGGCTGAGTCTTCGGCCACATCCACCGGGCAGGCCTGTGTGTGCACAAGTGAGACCGCCACACACGAGCGCCCTCCGGGGCGTGAGGCTCCCCGCTCCCCTCGCCAGGGGCATGGAGACGGAGCCTGCCCACCTGCTTCAGCACCTCCTGTTTGTTTCTGTTCAGCTCCTCGTACTTGACCTTCCACTGGCTCAGCTCGCCCTCCAGCTTCTCGATGTTCCTGCCGAGCGACAGCTTGTCCCTGCAAGAGACAACGCGGGGCGGAGGCTAGGAGAGACTCCGGCCACGGGCCTGTCCAGCCCGTTCCCAGTGGGGAAGGGAGGCATCTTTTGGGGGACACCTTAAAACCACCTCTCGTGGCCATGAAAAGCTGCGGTCGCCACCATGGGGTGATTCCACTGCTGCTCTGTGGCTGGGGGGAGGGTTAAGGGGAGCTCTCGGCTTCCTGGGCTGAATGCTGGAGAAATCCTTTGGCCCTAAAAGCATTTAGGGAAGATCCTCAGCTGGCATAAATCAGCCAAACTCCATTGAGTTCGGAGGAGCCAGCCTGCTTGACAGCTGCCGAGGACCTGGGTTCTGAAACCCAGCTGGGGGGTCGGAACAGGGGGGCCCCATCATTTTTAAAAGTGGGGGGGCCATAAGGAGGAGCAAGGGGTGCAGGGCACAGAGGAGTGAGCAGGGGCAGGGTCTTGGAGGGAAGAGGTGGCACGGGAGAGAGGGCGCGGGGGCAGGGCCTCGTGGGGTAGGGAAGGGGCAGTGTGGGGGCAGGGCCTTGGAGAGAAGGGATGGGGCGGGGGGGAGCCTCAGGAAGAAGGGGTGGTAGGCAGGGCCACGGTTCTGGTGCTGGTGACCCCCCCCCCCCCACACTTTTAGGGAGCTTCCACCACTCCTGATACTGAGTGCGTGGCAGTCCAGTTGACAGGGGTTAAATATTTTTCCCAGACTCCTGCTTCGATTCTGGGTTTGGTTTGTACAAACCTGCCCTTTGGGTTGATCCATGTGGATTCACACCCTTTGAGTTTTGCACAAACCTGCCCTTTGGGTTGATCCATGTGGATTCACACCCTTTTGAGTTTTGGATGCAAATGGCTGCCCCAATTCAAAGCAAGACTGTGGAAAGCACCAAGCGTCCCCTGATCTCAGGCTGAGACGGGGCAGCCTGGCCACATGGGGATGGTTTGAAGCTGGACTCAGATCCTCTAGAGAGGATCACAAACCGCAGGGAACCCAAGGCAGGTTTCAAGTCCAGCACTTAGCTGCCAAGGCTAAATTTGGCCCCGGGTGTCATGTGAGCAGGCAGGAGGTGATGTAACAGGAAGCACTCACTCCCGCTCCTTGAGCAACACTTTCTGGGACTCGTCCAGCCTCAGCTTCAGCGCGGTCACTTTGGTGGCATCTTCTTCGATGACGCTTATGTCCTCCCAGAGCAGCCGGTTCCTCTCCGGGCGGGTGAAGGACGTCCGGACGCTGACCGAGCTCCGCTGGTCCCAGCACTCGGGCCCTTCTTGTTTGCTCTTCAGGATGTTTTCCATCAGCTCAAACTCCTGGAACGAGGCGGAGAGAGAAGACGGGTCGTCAACAGCACGACCATGCTCCCGAGCCGTTCGGCTTTTCAAACATCCAGGATAGACACAGCCACCCAGTCACTTCCCACCCACCTCCCAGCTCAGTGATCCATTCAAACAGGCCTTTGCTTCTAATTCACAGCACCATGCAAGTGCAGGTCTTTTGATACAGGCCATCTGGCCCTTTGAAGAGGAACCATCTCTTTTAATTTTTTTGAGCAAAATATCTATTAGTTTTCACTCTGTTCCTGCAGGAAATAGTCCCAAATGAACAAAGAACGAGGAGTCCTTGTGGCACCTTGGAGACTAACCAATTTATTTGGGCATAAGCTTTTGTAGGCTAAAACCCACTTCATCAGATGCATGGAGTGGAAAATACAGTAGGAAGATAGATATACACACACAGAGAACATGAAAAGATGGGGGTTGCCAAACCAACTCTAATGAGACTAATCAATTAAGGTGGGCTATTATCAGCAGGAGAAAAAAAACCTTTTGTAGTGATAATCCGGATGGTCCATTTCAGGCAGTTGGCAAGAAGGTGTGAGTATCAGTAGGGGGAAACTTAGCATGGGGAAATAGATTTCAGTTTGTGTAATGACCCAGCCACTCCTAGTCTTTATTCAAACCTAATTGAATGGTGTCCAGTTTACAAATTAATTCCAGTGCTGCAGTTTCTCATCGGAGTCTGTTTTTGAAGGTTTTTTGTTGAAGAATTGCGACTTTTAGGTCTATAATTGAGTGTCCCGCCTTAATTGATTGGTCTCGTTACAGTTGATATGGCAACTCCCATCTTTTCATGTTTTCTGCATATATATATTGTCCTACTGTATCTTCCACTCCATGCCTCTGATGAAGTGGGTTTTGAGTGCATCGCAGGGGAGTGGCAATAACTTTGGTTCTCCCCCCAGATACCACTATGAATAGCTTCCAAATGGTGGCAGATGAAACTTGGCAACTCGAACATCATGACAGGGGACAGCAATTAGACATCAGTATCACACCCCTAAGCTCCAGCCCAAAAGAGGAGGCAGTAATCTGACGAGCAGGACACACAGACGGACAGCTGACCTGACGCTTTCTTGCAGATCCCTCCCTTGTCTCTGGAGGAGGAAGGGACAGAGGGGTCTGGGAGATGGTGGGATTAAGCTAAACTCAAAGCAAGAGGGCATGAGGAGGTGTCCTGCCTGTAACTGGCCATGTGCTCTCTGTCTGCCCAAGGGTGGGAGAGAGGAAAAGCCAGGATCTGTTTTGCAGAGGCACAAAACTCCAGTCTGGGGTTTCTTCTCTGGCTGCCCTTCCAGATCTCAGACACTGTGGCCGTTTGTGTCAGGCTCCAGCTGGGAGGGGCCTCCCTTATGGCTAGGGGGTTATGTGGATGAAGGGGAATAGTCCGGATCAAGTGTCTGCCCCCGCCCCCCTTGGAATGGGCCCAGGATACAGCCCCTGGCAGGAGGAGAACCCGGAGTGGAGTTCTTGCTCATTTCGGAAGGGACTCGGAGCACAGCGTTTGCCTCTGGGAGATCTTCGTTTCTACCCCCACCTGGAATGGGCTTTACGTTCCAGGGTGCCAGCGTCTATGGAAAATGCTAAGTACACCTGCCTTGGTGCAGAGGAACCTGGAGCAGGCTCTGGCTATAACCACTAGGGACTAGCCCAAAACAGATTTCCTCGACTCAGGATAATCCCCAGCCAGTGAGGATCTTGAATTTGGTCTCTCTGGCCATTTGGGTAGAGAGGAGAATCTCAGCTTGGTCATCTTGGGGCAAAGAAACCAAATCCCCGGCTCCTCTAGCAGGGACGGGGCTGTTCCCCACACCCTCCTAGTCCCAGATGGGGAAACCGAGGCACGGAACGGGGAACTGACTTGTCCAAGAACACCCAGCCGGCCTGGGGCTGATCCTGAAACAGAGCCCCAGTTCCAAGTCCGGTGCCTCGTCCCCTGGATCCTGCCGGGTCTACCTGCGGGCGCGTCCCTGTGCACCCGAAGGTGCCCTGAACGCCTTGGGGGTGATGGAAACCCATCCCCTCCCCTGCCCTCTCACCTTGTTTTTACTCAGCTTCTCGGCACCCACGTCCCGCACAGGCTCCTGTTCCAGGGAGCCCTCGCGCTCCTTCTCCGAGGCCACCCTGTTGTCCAGCTCCTTCTCCTGCTCCTCCTCGCCCTCCCCTTTCAGACGCGCCACCTCCTTGGCGAGCTGCTCGTTCTCGTTCAGCACCTCCTGCCGCTCCCGCTTGAGGCCGGTCAGCTCCTTGGTCAGGGCCTCCAGCTTCTGCCGCAGCTGGCGCACCTCCTCCCGGGCCTTGTTGCGCTCCGCCCGCACCTTGCTCCACTTCTCCCGCCAGTTGGCGGTGCAGTCTGACCACCAGCGCATGGTCTTCTCCATCTGGGCCGCCCGGGCCCGGGCCTCCTCCAGCTCCCGCAGCCGCAGCTCCTCCCGGCTCTCCCAGTCCCCGTCCAGGCACACGGCGCCCAGCATGGGGAGCTGGGGCGGCCCCGGCGAGGGCGTGCCGCTCTTGGGGGTGGGGGGCATGGAGTCCGGCAGGCTCATGGTCTCGGGCTGGGGGCTGCCCAGGATGTTCAGGAGGCTGGTGCGGGAGAGCTGAGGTGAGTCGGCCAGGCGAGAGCTGCTTTGACTCATGGCGGCCTAGGGGCAGATTTGGGGTTACCGCGAGTTCTCTCTCATCTACCGCCCGTGGGCAAGCGGCGGGGAAGGCCAGATCCAGACTCACAACAGGGAGCGGTGACCGCCTCAGATCAAGGGGAGCCCTCTCTCTCCCAAGTCAGAAACAGGCCAGGGGTCTGAGCAGCCAGACCCCTCTCCAAAAGGTGCCTCGGACGAAGAATGGCAGACATGATCCAGCCTCCGTTGCCTAGCCCCTGAGGGGCACAGCCGGCGGCACCCCCGCGGAAGGGAAACGGCCCTCTACCTCCGCGCTGGGAGACGGCTGGCAGCGAAGGCCCGTCATGCTCTTGTCTTCATGCGCGGGAGACACTTTTCTGGCAGGGGCTGGTTTCTCAGGCGACGAGGTGACCCTGGAGTCCTGGAAGGAGGAGAAAGATAAGATGTAGAGATCGCTGCTTGTTCCTCAGCCCGACCCAGGACTCTGCACTTCTCATCCCACACCTCAAGCTCCGGTAGAAACATCCCCAGGGCCTAGCTTTGGATTGACTGAAGCGGGGTGCTGTCGAGGGGAAGGGCCAGACACCACCTAGCACCAAACTGGGCATCATGGGAGAGAGGACAACTGGGAAGGGACACATGGGTGCTTTGCTGCTTCTGTAGTCGACCCTGGGAAATGCTGCAGCTATAGGCAGGAACTAGTCTCTGCTTCCGTTCTGATCCCGGCTAGCCGTTCACTGAGGCCCAAAAGTAACCAGGGATTCTGCTTGCCTCAGGTTTTTGGAGGCCCAACTTGAGATACCTGGAAGGGGGCTGATTTCCAGAGGGTGGGTGCTCGGCCCTTTCTGAAATCATGCCCCTTTCAGGCATCTCAAACTGGGCACCCCCGATTGCTGGTCATGTCTGATAATCTTGGTAACGTTTTCAAGCGGCCATGATGTTTGGATGGGCTAGCAAGCGCATCATTGCTGGGAGGCACTGAACAATCACGACTGGTGGAAGCCAGTGGGAGTTGTGGGGACTCAGCTCCTCGGAAAACCGCCCCCCAGGGGTCTCCAGCTGGATGCCGAAGAGCAGCCCCCAGCATTGGGAGCCCCCTTGTGAACGTGATCTAAAGTCTCCTGGGGCTCTAATATTATGGAATGGAATTTGGTTTTGTCTCACACTCTGCACCCCAAAGGGGTGATACCACGGTCCAGGTAGATTTTATGCTGCCTCAGGTCTGGGGGCTGGACTAGATGACCACTTGAAGGCTCTTCGCCCTACGTGTCTGTGATTCTATACAGGACAGTATTAACATTGGCTCTCTCAATAATTTCCAGCGTACAAGCTAAAACATGCCAGCCCTGCCCACTCTGCCTGGAATCTAGAAATCCAGCTATGTCCTTTCTACTCCTTCCACCATCGATGGTAAAGATTCACCAGTTAGAACTGGGCCTGCAATCCTACTGATGTGCAAACCAGAGGAGAACCTGACTCACCCTCCCAGGCGAAGAAGAGTGAAAATGTGCTACGTCAATAGAGTAGACGCAAAGGGAGCTGATCGGTCATAGACTTCAAGGCGGGAAGGGACCCTTTTGATGAGCTATTCTAGTCTGACCTCCTGCATGACACAGGCCAGAGAATTCCCCACTGCAATTCCTGCAATGGAAGGAATTATTCTTCTCTCCAGCAACTTGTGGTTAAGCTAGAACATGCCTTGTCGAAAAGCATCCCATCCCATATTGATTTAAGAGCATCTACCCCACCCCTTGGCGAACTCTCCCAGCGGTTAATTACATTGCAACTTATTTCCAATTTGAATTTGTCCCTCTTCCAGCCACTGGATTCTATTTTGCCTTGATCTGCTCCCCAATATCATAGATTTTTATAGACCTCCATCAAGTCACCTCTTGACCTTCTTTTCGTTCAGCTGTTGCAGAAAGAGGTGTCTTCTCTGCACTGTCTCTTTTCTGACCCTAGCTTAGGGTGACCAGATGTTCTGATTTTATAGGGACAGTCCCAATTTTGGGGGCTTTTTCTGACATAGGCTCCTGTTATCCCCCACTCCTGTCCTGATTTTTCACACTCGCTGTCTGGCCACCCTACCCTAGCTGGACTCTCACTGTTTGCACCCATCTGCCACAGCTTGGCCACGGAGCTGCAAGGGTTCCCTGGAAACGCCTTGGCAGAGCTTCCAGCGGCACATGTGTTCCCGTGGAGTTGTACTGCATTCCACTGAGCAGCCAGGACGAGGGGCCCAGGCTGGGAGCTGGATCGTGCTCCAGGGGCACAGAGAAAGCAGCGCTCGGGGGAAGAATTCTCAGCACACACGTAGGAAGCGCGCCCTGCAAGCAGGGCGAGCGAGCACAGACGGATATAAACGGAGCGAGCGAGAGGCGCACACACGTGCAGGCGGAACTGGCAATGCCAAGGGGCAATTTGGGGTTAGGGAACCTGTCATTAGAGGCAGCCGCACAGAACCTCTGCTGGCAGGGGTGAGGCAGGGACAGAGAGCTTGCTCTTGAAGACAAGGTGGGCTGCAGCTGGTTGGCCGTGATGCATCTCTGGAGCATTGGGTAGTCTAGCCCATCTGGGGGCGAAAGCCTCAGCTAACACTCTGGAAAGTGGATTGCTCCCACGGGCCCTCGCCAAGCGGAAAGCCGTATGCACGTGTGACGGGGAACAGGCTAAACACAGAACGGGGAGTGGGGGAGGGAGGCTGGATTCACAGCCAGTTTGGAAGCATCGCTCCAGCCAAATGCTGGAGATGAGTCAGCAGTGTGCCCTTGCTGCCAGGACGGCCAACAGCATATCGGGCTGTATTAGTAGGATCACTGCCAGCAGACCGAGGGAAGTGATCATTCCCCTCTATTGGGCACTGGTGAGGCCACACCTGGAGTATTGTGTCCAGTTTTGGTCCCCCCAGAAGGGATGTGGACAAACTGGAGAGAGTCCAGCGGAGGGCAACGAAAATGGTCAGGAGACATGACTTATGAGGAGAGACTGAGGGAACTGGGATTGTTTAGTCTGCAGAAGGGAAGAGTGAGGGGGGATTTGATAGCTGCTTTCAACTACCTGAAAGGGGGTTCCCAAGAGGGTGGATCTAGACTGTTCTCAGTGGTAGCAGATGACAGAACAAGGAGTAATGGTCTCAAGTTGCAGTGGGGAAGATTTAGGTTGTATATTAGGAAACACTATCTCACCAGGAGGGTGGTGAAGCATTGGAATGGGTTCCCTAGGGAGGTGGTGGAATCTCCTTCCTTAGAGATTTTTAAGGTCAGGCTTGACAAAGCCCTGGCTGGGATGATTGAGTTGGGGTTGGTCCTGCTTTGAGCAGGGGGTTGGACTAGATACCTCCTGAGGTCCCTTCCAACCCTGATATTCTACTTCTCTGATCCAGTTATGGTGCCAGATGACTAATGACTGTTGGCTTTCCCTAGCATCTTCTTTCCTTTACCTCCCTCCCTTTCTCCCCAGTGTGCTCTTCCCTTCTCTCTCTTTCTCCTCCCCTTCATCTATTCTGCATACTGCCCCATCACCATGGCATCTGAGCTCCCTTCCACGCCCCCTTCGACTTTCTCCATCTCTTTGCTCACGCCTTGGCCATAAAGTTCTTTTACAGCGTTCAGCTGATCCAGGCTCTTCTAAGTGGCTTCCACCCTTCCCCCTGCTCAGTCCCCCGCACCCGTCTTTCACCACCCCCAGGATGCCAAGGGAGGGGCTGCTAGGGAAGGGTGTGCTTGTTAAGTCTGGGGGCGTAAATCACTGGAGGTAATAGAGCAAGGAAGGCGGAGCTGGAGGGTGAATAGGCCTCATTCAGAGTGTAGAGATGGCTGCAGATGGCTGCGGGAGGGAATCGCAGTAAACAGGAAGGTGCCCGAGGAACATCAAAGCCAGGGTCTCCCCAAGGCAGGGAACGCCGCTCGCCAGGGGGCTCACACAGGGAATGCCAAGGGCAGCCAATGTGGGCTTACTAGCCCGTGGGTTCACTAGCCCGTGGGTGCACTAGCCCGTGCGTTGACAGGCTGGGAGAGCGGCTCTCGGATGCTGGATCCGGACCCTAGAGCCTGGGAGCGCGGCTCTTCCTGTGCTTGGGGGCTGAGGGCGAATCCTGTCACCAGCGGCCCAGGGGATGGAGACGCCTGCTCGCCGTGGCTGGATACTGGTGCTCCAGCATGGATCCAGGCTATCACTGACCTGCCCCACACGGCTCGAGCTGGCGGCTACACAGAACAGAGGTTCAGATCTAGCGGGCCCTAGGATCTCTGCCATCCCTAAGCAGAGGGAGCACAGTGGCCAGGCACACCGAGCATCCACAGAGTGTCTGGCTGTGTCCACACTGCCTATGCCGCAGGGCCTGGTGAGCTGTTTCAGGGGCAAGACACCACCCGCAGGACACCCCAAATGCTGCCCGCAGTGCCTCGCCTAGGGAGCGGAACCCCGCACTTACCTGCAGGAGCTCTGCCCCGGCCTGCCCCCTCTCCCCTTCCCACCCACTTCAAACGCTGCAGCTCCAGTCCATTACTAATGAATTCATTCACGCCTCCCTCTCCCCGGCTCTCCGGACCAGCTGTCACGGCACTGTCTGCCTTTGTCCAAAGAACAAACCCAGATCAACTCTCCCCACCTCTGACCCCCGCCCTCCCCACCCCATTAAACCCGGGCATCTGGCCACTCCCACACCAACTCTCCCCAAACCGACTCTATGCCCTCAGGGGTGACTCGTGCAATGAGTGTGGGGGTTCTCTGCTCAGCTTTGCCCCAATGGTCCTGTCCTGCTCCACCTGAGATCAGTGGAGCTTCTGACCTCCTTGGGAGAACGGGGATCAAAGCCCCAAGGCAGGGGCACAAGGATCAGGCTTTTTCTTATTTATAACAGGTACATTGCCTGGCTCTAGCCTTTTCTTCCAAGGATCTCAAAGCGCTTTGCACATCCCCTGCAGGACAGCTGTGGTCACCAAGCCCCACAAGGTCTAGGGAGATTATCTGCCTAGTGATTCCTGATGATCGGACCTCCAGCTCACACAAGCTGTTGCTGCCTCGTTCTTCCTGCCCCACAGCTGGGGAAGCAGAGGGCGAGGATGATTTGCCCAAGCAGGTGAGAGGCAGAGCCAGGAGCTAAGATCACATAGATTCACATGGCACCTGTCACTGCAGCATCTGAGTGCATCTCATAGAACGTAGGCCAAGAGCCTCACACATCCCCCGAACTAGGAAGAGAACCCAGGAGTTCGGGCTTCTGGGGCATGCTCTGTGATAGAGGATGAAGCGGGAAGTAACGATCTTGGAAACATGTACAGCCCACCCCCCCGGAGGAGTTCAAAGCCCGTTACAGACGACAATGAACCAAGCCCCTCACCTTTCCCCCCGCTGCACTAGCCATTGTGATCCCCACCGTAACGGGGAGGAAATAGAGGCACAGAAGGGGGAAATGACAGCCGAGGGTAACGTGCAGCTTGTGCAGGGAGAGGACACAGGGTTTAAATCAAACATCCCGTTTCCTGCCACGAGTCGGCACAAACATTCAGTTCACGAACTAAATCCAACAGGCCAGCAGCACAGGGGAGTTGGCGCTAGAGAGGTAACGCCCTACGAAGGGATGAACGTGTGCTGGAGATGAACGCTTAGGACTGTTCTCGGAAAATGGAGGGCGACGCGTGTGTCTATGGCATATTATCCTCATTGTACGGTGGGGGAAAATGAGGCACAGGAAGGTAAAAAAACAGGCCCAGGATGAGGCAGGGAGTCAGTGGCAGGGTCAGGAAAAGCACCCAGGTCTCATGAATGTCAGTCATAGCTGTACCCCCCCACCCTCGGTGAGACAACAGCTTGTCTCATTAGGACATGTAAATGAGCATGCGTTGCATGGCTGAGGGAAGAAGACGAGGAAGCCAGGCAGGAGAGGGAGCTGGAGAAGGTTCAAGGTAGAAGCTCTGCGGTGAAGCCAAGACTGGGAGACAAAAGAGCTTTAGGGATAATGGGGATACGGTTTCCAAAGGTGGTTAGACACCTCGCTCCTATTGAAAGTCAATGGGAATTAGGCACCTACCTTCTATTGGGGGCATTGAATATCTCCCCAACACAATTGTCTGGATTCTAACAGAGCTCCTTGTTCAGTGCTGGAAGAAAGCGACTCTCTCTGGGAATTCTGCCAGCACGTACGGTAAGAGGGGAACCGCTTTTTGGCTCGGTGGACAAGGATCATTAACGGGCCTGGTGGAACTAGCTGTAGCTACTACAGAGGGTACAGCAAAGGTTGAGGGACCATCAGAGGAGCTGGGATTCCCACAATGGAGAGCAAGCCAGATGTTCTCACACCTGCAAGCGTCACTTCACAGCTGGAAATGAACAATGACGGTGCACTTATTGTATATTGTATTGTATAGGCCTATATAGATTGGAAGCTGTTTGGGGCAGGGACTGTCTCTTCATTATATGTCAGGAAAGGGCCTAGTTCAACAGTGCCTGGATCCCTGCTTGAAGCCTACAGGCACGACCATAACAAACAGCACTAATTCACAGCGTCGCCTGGCAGGATACATTGCTGTTTGCAACTCGCGAGGAGCTAATTTTTAAAGCCCCAGCTCCTGGAATCCCTGGGAATCAGTTTTCAAATTACAAAAGCGAGAGAAAGGTCCTAGCTCTCATGGTTGCGGGAAAAACCACAAAGAGATGAGGTGGAAAGGCCTGGAATGGGGCAGCTTCTCTGTTGTGCTACAGCGCCAACCTCCAAGCCTGGGGAGAGAGGCAGATGAGGTGTGGGGGCGGTGGGGGGGACGACATGTGTGTATATAAGGGGATGAGCGTGGGGAGGGTGTGGGAGGAAGGAAGCCCATTGGAAGCCTCTCTTTGAACGCTTCTGCAGTGGATCAAAGCCCCAAACCACAACATAGTTTCCTTCTGGAGAGGGATTTGGGCAGAGGGCGCTCTCCCAGTGTTTCCACTGGAGCTGTTAATCCGGAGTGGGGCTAAGGGGAGGAGGGCGGGCAGTCTGGCTGGCTCTGGGCGCCGTCCCTGCGCGGAGGTGGGGGAGAGTGAGCTACCCGCGACTCTCGCTAATTAGTTGCAGATCTGCCCGCTTCCAAGTAGCTCTGCCCACATGAAAGGACATTGCCACGAGCAGCCAGACAGCACGCAGACGTGGGGGAGGGGGGCGCCTGGGAGGGAAAGGGGGGGTTGTGCCAATTTTCCACTGGGCTGTTCTGACATTTCCACGTTGCTTCAGCCAAGTGCCCCAACACAAGCCCCCTCCCACTCCCTCCCGGAGGGGAGGGAAAAGGAGAGAACAGGAAAGTTGCTCTTTCTTCAACACAGCCCAGCCCCCCCAGCACACACAGGTGCTCCCCGTCACTCCCGAAGGCTGATCGCCCCCCGCCCCGTGCACTCCGATCACAGAGCAAAGTGCTGAGCTGGCATGGAGCAGCGGAGACTGGAAACGCTTCACACCAGCTGAGAATCTGGCTTGCGGGTGCATTGGGGGATGGAGGAAGCTCAAGGCCCAATGGACATGACGAATGAATTCTTCGCTCCGGTTTGTCTTCCTGAAACGTGGCCTCCCCGTAGCCAGCCAGCATCCCCCACGCAGACGAGAAGTAACGGCGTCCCATAGCCCGGTCCCTCTCCTCCCACTAAAGAGACGGTACAGAAGTGAGGCAGCATCTCCAGACCTGATCCTCCGCTTTCCCCTGTGAGTGCAAACCGCAGAAGAGGGAGATCTCACGTGCGGGAGCCCTGTTCTGAATGGAGCAGCAGGGCCGAGACAGAGCAGGCCCGTGGCGCTTACTCCCACCGGCACGGCCCCGCCATGTTCTGCAGATCTGGCAAGTTCGTTCTTTAATAAGCGCGATCACCTTCCTAGCTCTTAGGGACACAAAGGAAACCTCCCAACCGTGGCCTTACCGAACACCGTTCGCCTGAGTCTGCAGACAGGCAGCGTGAAACAACAGCTCGGAGTGGTGGGATTGGCCCACAGAGGCGTATCCCTGAAACCTACCCAGCGTGATCTACCCACCAGGGCTCTAACCGATCTCCCTGCCAATGCACACAAAGATCCCACCACTCTGGTATCATGGGCGGAGCTTGCGGCTGCGGGGAGAGTGCCTGACCCGAAAGCACGAGGGCAAAGGAAAGGAAGCACTTTAACACCATATTTTGGTCCCCATTTTCCTGGACTACTTTTGCAGCGTAGGCGGAAGACTACTAAAATAAAAAAGCCATGCGCACTGGCGTAAATAGCTCTAGCCAAGATATTAACAATGGCTCTGCCGTCCCAGAGCCGAGCCAGAGGACAGGTCACCTGTCCTGCTCGGTGACCCGGCCAGAACTCTCCAACAGCACCGACCCCTTCGATGCCTCCACCTCTCGCTGCCTTTGCCCGTCCTGCACAATCTGCCCTGCTTCGCCAAGGCCTCGCTGCAGAGCCGGACAGTAACTCTGCAGGGCCGATTGCTCAGGCCAAGAACCTGTGACCACAGCCCTGTGACTCTGCCAAGCTGGTAAACCACTCCAGGAAACCCCAATGGGAGGGTGCTGGAGAGACTTAATGGGATAAGTACAGGGTCCCGAGGACAGTCAGCCCTCAGTTGTCACTGTCCCTAATCGCTTAAAGCTGCTTAACTGCACCGGGCAGCCCAGAAGCAGATGGACACAGCAGTCAGCTTTGGGTCTCAGTCCTCCATACTAATGCCAGACGAGGAGATCATCCCCCCAATGTACACCAGTCTGCACCTGCTAGAGGCCCCCGCTCCACCCTGCAGAAGGAGACCAGGCCCTCCGACGGGGGGAGGGAAGGGGGCAATTGCCCAGGGGCCTGGGCGATTTAAAAGGGTCTGCAGCGGCCGGGAGCCCTGGGCCCTTTTAAATCACCCGGCGGGCCGCAGTGTGAGATTGCTCTGGGCCCCACGCTTTGGGGGGTCCCTGAGATGGCATGATTGCCGAGTGCGGTCGGCCAGTGCCCTTGGACCCAGAGTTGCTGTCGGCAGGCCTGAAGGACATAGAGAGGCCAGAAGGGATCATTAGATCACTTAGTCTGACCTCCGGCACATCCCAGGCCACTAAGTTTCACCCCGATACCCCCACACTGAGCCCAAGGACTTCGGTTAAACTAAAGCATTTCAGGCCTCAGGAAACTAAACGGCTGTGGACCTAGGTGCCAGCAATGCCCAAGACCCCTGCATCAGCAGAAGATTGATGAAGTCGGCTGTGCCCAGATGAGCCCAGCAGGAGAATCGTGCCCCGTGCCACCAAGGAAGGTGACTCCATCCTCCCCGGTCCCTGCCCATCTGAGCTGGGAAAAAATCCCTTCCCGATCCCCCCTCAGGTGGCTGGTTTACCCTGAGCAGGAGACGCTAGCCAGGCACCTGAGGAAGGATTCTCTGCACCCCTGCATGGAGGGGAGAATTCCCTTCTGGCGGCACAGCCAGGGCCAGCCTGTGGAGCCCCTGCTGACATTAACAAGCACTTACTCATGCAAGGGGTCCCATTGGTTTCAATGGAGCAAACAGTGGAGTACGGGGCTATTCAGTACGTCTACGCAAAAGACTAAATGGACACAAATCTGCCATCAGGAATCAGAACATTCAAAACCCAGTAGGAGAACACTTCAATCTCCATGGACACTCAGTAACAGACTTAAAAGTAGCAATTCCTCAACGAAAAAACTTCAAAACCAGACTCCAGTGAGAAACTGCTGAACTGGAATGAATTTGCAAATTGGATACCATTAACTTAGGCTTGAATATAGACTGGGAGTGGTGGAGTCATTACACAAACTGAATCTATTTCCCCATGTTAACTATCCCCCTACTGTTACTCACACCTGTCTGAAATGGGCCATCCTGATTATCACTGCAAAAGTTTTCTCCTGCTGACAATAGATCATCTGAATTAATTAGCCTCTTAGAGTTGGTATGGCAACTTCCATCTTTTCATTTCTTGTGTGTATATCTGTCTTCCTACTGTATGTTCCATTCTATGCATCTGATGAAGTAGGCTCTAGCCCACAAAAGCTTATGCCCAGATAAATTTGTTAGTTTCTAAGGTGCCACAAGGACTCCTCATTAATTTCATTTAGTGACCCCCTAGTTCCAGTGTTAGGAGCACTAAATAACACTTCCTTATTTACTTTCTCCACGCCACTCATCATTTTATAGACCTCTATCATATTGCCCTTAGTGGTCTCTTTTACAAGCAGAAAAGTCCCAGCCTTATTCATCTCGCCTTATATGGCAGCCATTCCATACCCTTAATCATTTTTATTGCCCTTTTCTGAACCTTTCCCAAGTCCAATGCACCTTTTTTGAGGTGGCGTGATCACATTTGCACACAGTATTCAAGATGTGGGTGCACCATGGATTTGTGTAGAGGCAACATGATATTTTCTGTCTTATTCTCTATCCCTTTCTTAAAGATTCCCAACATTCTGTTCGCTTTTTTGACTGCCACTGCACATTGAGGGGATGTTTTCAGAGAATTATCCACGACGACTTCAAGATCTCTTTCTTGAGTGGTAACATCTAATTTATACATATAGTCAAAGCCTAATAACTCAGTGCTTGCTGCCGGTCAGAGCTGAGGTGCATTGGCAGAGCAGTATGGGGATCAAGGCCTCGAATAGCCAAGGATGCTGTGGGTCTGGATTCAGGTTCACTGGCAAAACTGGATAGGATTCAAAGCCTAGTAATGTAGAGAGTCAGACCTGAGGCGCGCTGGTAGCGGTGCACAGAGGAAGCTCGCGGTCAGCCTTCCTACAGTATGTCTCGTTCTGGACAGCGATTTGCCCAAGCACCAAATTCTACTAGCAGACCACCCCCTATTCCCCCGTTAGCCAAACTGTGGCTGGAAGTACAAACTCAGTGATGAGCCTTTTCCACTACCTGCAGCAAATCGATAAAAAATCCCACCCACTGTAGCTTCCAAACAGAAAGGAGCGGACATGTCTGAGGACCTGGGAGCCAGCCCGAGACAGTGCATTTCACAGGCCCACTCAGCATGTTTCCACACATGGGGATTTGCAGAGCACGACACACACCCGGCAATCCCAAAGCTAGCTTGGAGCTGTTTTGAGCAACCTCCCTGGCTCCAAAACGCCGCTGCACACTGTACAACTCGAGCCCATTCTTGGCTCTGACTTCCTGCCTCTGTGCCCACTCAGGATGCTATAAACACGGCTTGTTTCCAGCTGTTTCCCTTTCCTTCTTTCTGTCTTCTTTTCTAATTAAACCAGGATCTTACGAGAGGTTTTTCCACACTGTACTAGACGTTGCTATATCATTCAGATTGCAATAAAATGCACAATTTGCTGGGTGTTTTCCAGGATAAGAGGAGGATGAGCTACGAGGCCCAAAGATGGAATTATCCAGGGGCTGATATTCAGTGTGCTCCAAGTTTCCCAAATATTCAGGGGGTGCTGTGTTGGTTTGAGCTCATCTCTAAAAACAGATGAGATGAATTTAACATGGTGATAGAAATATGCAGACAGCACGTGCGGCAGAGATGGGACAAACATTGGGCAAAATCTCAGCCCTGCTCCGAACTCTGTATGTCACATTTAAGGGCTGAAGTGGGGTAAAAGGGCGCTGAGGGGGAGGATTCTCCCACTGTGGAAGACACCTGTCAAGTGGCCTTCCAAACTCCCTCCCCCTGCAAGCCCCTTGTTACTCCTGGGAGAATTCTGCACAAAAAAATTAAAAATTCTGCACACAATAATTTTAAAATTCTGCAAAATTCTGTATTTTTTTGTCAAAATAGCGTAATATCATCAAGTTGGTTTCAGTTATTTTGGTCATTTATTTAAACTACAATACAATGAATGGAGAATGGGAGTGGGAGGCACTGGAGGAAATCACCAGCCCTCCTTTGTCTAATAGTAATGAAGCTAATATTGTCCCTTTACTTCTAGTTATTAGTCAAATACATGCAGCCGTATGCACGATGTTGCAACACAGGCAACCGAGGGTCAAGTGAGGGCTGGTGACTCAAACTCACAATTTATACTGGCTACTGACCATCTCCAAAAAGGCCAATAGCAAACAGTTCACAGAGAAATTTTGATAGGAAAATTTTTTAGTCCAAAAATTTAGACCAGTTCTAATCAGTAAAGCACCCTAAGCTCTATAAGGCCATACTGTCCTTTACAATAAGGCTCCTTTACACCACTTTGGCAATGTAAAAAGCCTTACAATGTTTACACCTGTTTTATACTCCTGGGGGACTTCACTAAGAACAATGGGAACAATCCCCTCAGGCAGAGCAGCGTATAGCAGCCTGTCTACTTAGTGAATAGAGCCTGCCCCACACCTGCCTCCCTAGAAACACCCCAAAGCCCTGCCCCTCCACATCAAATGCGCTGCAATAGCAAGGGAGAGGGACAGAGTGTCTCTCCTCTCACATATCCGGCCCCTCCCACCCCACCCCACCCCAGGTGATTTATGTCTCTACCGGCTGCTCTGGCTGCCCAAACCAACCTGGGGGTGCATGATCGCTCTTGCAGCTTCCCTTTGCTGCCCCATCAGAAGTCATTTTTCTGCGGGGAAGCAAAGAAATCTGCAGGGGCCTTGAATTCCATGCAAGCACAGGAGTACTTTGCGAAGGTCTTGCTAGGGTATGCAGAAGAGATTCCAGGGAAAGTTCACATGGAGCCCTCTTCAACTGCTGAAGTAGCCCAGAGTCAGGATGGTGCAAAGGTGGGTTAATGCTACCTTAGCCCCCTCGCCCACTGGGCTATCAGTTCTTTGCTTTCAGCAGAGAATCTCACTCATATAATGAGAAATTATTTACACATTCTCTCCTGCTCAACTTCTTACTTAATCCCAGTATGTCTAGTACATGCCAAACCCAATATGAAAAGAATATTGATGTTGCAAAGCCAAGTACTCAAAAGTTAGGAAATGCCAGAATTCAGGCTGCCAGAGCCTTGTGTGCATGCATTATGATACAGCTTTGAATGATGGGATCTTATGCTACTTTTTCCACAGTAGCCCTGCTTCATTCAGCGCACAGGGTGGATGATGCTTTATGGAATATTTCTTTTTATCATCCTTCAAAGAGTGGCCGTGGGACTTGTTTAGTGCATACTCTCCATACCCTGCACTAAAGACAGAATTAGTCACCTCTTCATTAATTATTAATCAGCTTGACATTGCAGCCTTACCATCATTACTTACAATGGAGTTTTGTGCACGTAATTTCCTAGGATTTAAAAAAAAAAGCAAACTGAAAAAACAAATTCCCTCCCGTGGAACTATCAGCAGGAGTCACACCTTGATGGCCACAGCACGGCCTGCTACTGCTTGGACCTATGCAGTAGTACTAGTAGAACCAGTAGCAGTAGTAGGCTGTGATTCTCTAAGTGGGCCAACCACCGGGTGGGGAGAGAAAAAATCACCCAGCTTTTGCCACCTGGTGTCGCAGCGATTCGCTGATGGTGAGCCTCAGAATCCAAGGTTCAATTCCAGGTTTTGGAGGGAAATGTTCTCTAATGGTTATAGACCCTTCTTTCCTAGTCCCACATCCCTGCACCATCCCATAGCCTATACTCTGCCCCCTTACTCTAGCCACCCCCACAATCTATCTGCTTGCTCCCTCCCTCCCTCCCACAGCATCCCTTTTCCTACCCTCACCCCACCCTTCATTGCTTTTTGTGCCTCTGCATTTCAGCCAGGCCGCTTCTTCTTTCTCGTCCCCACTGCCTGGGAGCTAGCAATGGGAACTTTAAGAGGACACACAAGTATGGTGCCACAGTTGCCACTGACTACTTACCCCCAGTGGCCCTGGGCTAGAGCCTGCTCAGTGCAGATGGAATTCTCCGAGAATTTAGCTGCCAACTACCTAGTCCCCATTGGGTATATGTGAACTGAGATTTTTCAGAGGCTTATAACTTGGCCAAATTTGGTCCAGTGTTCACAGGCAAAGCAGAAGGCACATCCCTGGCATGAGGGTGACCTTGTCCTGTCGAATTTCAAGTAAATCATGAGTGGTGTGGAGAAAGTGAATAAAGAAAAGATAGTTACTTGTTCCCGTAATATAAGAACTAAGGGCCAGCAAATGAAATTAATGGGCAACAGGTTTAAAACAAATAAAAGGAAGTTCTTCTTCACACAGCACACAGTCAACCTGTGGAACTCCTTGCCTGAGGAGGCTGTGAAGACTAGGACTATAACAGGGTTTAAAAGAGAACTGGATAAATTCATGGAGGTTAAGTCTATTAATGGCTATTAGCCAGGCTGGGTAAGGAATGGTGTCCCTAGCCTCTGTTTGTCAGAGGGGGGTGATGGATGGCAGGAGAGAGATCACTTGATCATTACCTGTTAGGTTCACTCCCTCTGGGGCACCTGGCGTCGGCAACTCTTGGTAGACAGGACACTGGGCTGGATGGACCTTTGGTCTGACCCAGTATGGCCATTCTCATGTTACGTTCAAGTTCTTGCCACAAAACCTGGGGGTGGGAGGTGGAGGGAACTAGGGCTTCTCAATGAAAGAGTAACAATTGTTTAGCCATTAGTTAATAATGTATTTTTCTCTAACCTCACTCTCAGGAACAGCTGAAATTTTTTTTGCTGAAACTTCCCCAAAAAATTCAGCCCCAAGCAGACACCCGGTATGGAAAATTTCAGCCTATTGTTAAAGTTGAGGAAAATTTTGTGCAGCTGAAAACAGGGTCTTATAATGGAATGTATCAGGCAACCTTAACTATAGGCAGTGCTACCCGTTCCACCTTTTGCCATCTATCAGAATAATGCCTAGCTCTTATACCAGCATTTTTCATCCACAGATCTCAAAAGACCTTTACCAAGGAGGTCAGCACCGTTATCCTCAGTTTACCAGAAGCGGACACTGTGGCACTCTTCCCCTCCACACCCCTACACCCCGATAAAGACTGTGTGACCCTGTGTGGATGGACAGACAGAGCTGGGTATTCCCCCACATTCAAGTATAAGTTATGAGTATAAACACAATCACGCATTCTTTCTTCAAGAGTTTCAATGATCTATATTCAGGGATTTAGTTATGTTTGAATTTTTTTCTTCAACAATGACCAACATTTTGTTCATTTTGATGAGGTGGGGAGGGGAAAATGGCTGTTTTTTGTTCTTCGAAATATTTTTCGGTTTCAGGCCAGAAGAGTCCACCTAGGGTCGCCAACTTTCTAATCGCACAAAATGGAACACCCCCACCCCGCCCCATAGGCCCTGGCCCTTCTCCAAGGCCCTGCCACCCCTCACTCCATCCCCCCTTCCTCCGCTCGCTCTCCCCCACCTCATTCACTTTCACCAGGCTGGGGCAGGAGGGCTCCAGCTGGGGGTGGGACCAGGGATGATGGGTTTGGGGTGCAGGAGAGGGCTCTGAGTTGAGGCAGGGGGTTGAGATTGGGGGGGGTATGGGCTCTGGGCTGGGGGTGCAGGCTCCACGTGGGGCCAGAAACAAGGTGTTCAGGGTGTGGGAGGGCTCTGGCTGGATCAGGGGTTTGGGGTGCTGGGGGTTGAGGGCTCGGGCTGGGAGTGTGAGCCAGGGATGTGAGCCAGGGGCCAGGGATGACGGGTTTGGGGTACTGAGGGGGATTCCAGGCTGGGGCAGGGAGCTGTGGTGCAGTGTCCCAGCAGCGCTTACCACAGCTCCCAGTAAGCGGCTGCCAGGTCTCTGCAGCCCCTAGGTCCATGGATGGCCAGGGAGGCTCCACATGCTGCCCTCGCGCCCACAGATGTCGCCCCCACAGCTCTCATTGGTCGTGGTTCCCAGGCAATGGGGGCTGCGGAGCCAGCCCTGGGGGCAGGGGCAGTGTGCAGAGCCTCCCTAGATGCCCAAGCACCTAGTGGTCGCAGGGATCTGGCAGCAGCTTCCAGGAGCCGCACGGATCTAGGGCAGGCAGGGACCCTGCCTTAGCCCTGGGCCCCCGCTGTGCCACTGACCAGACTTTTAACAGCCCCGTGGGCAGTGCCGACTGGAGCCACCAGGGTCCCTTTTCGACAGGGCGCTCCGGTGGAAATACACACACACACAGTGCACACGCACAAATACACACACACAATGCACACGCATGGATATGCAGCCAAGGACCCTCAGCAGCAGCTGGGCGGGGGGCACATGCTCCCCTAGCTGCCAGCTCTGCTGGGTGAGGGTGGGATGATCAACCCCGTGCGCTCGGCGCTGCACATGCCCAGAATTCGCAACCGCTGCGATGAAGGCGATTCTGCCACCCCCCCATCGCCCCGCCCATCGCCCCGCCTCGCGGCGCTCCCATTGGTCAAGGCCGCTTCCCCGCTCGGGTCGCTCACATCCTCGTCCCGATTGGCCAGCCGGGCCCGCCAATCCTCACATCACTATGGTGACTCTCCTCGGCCCCCCGGGGAGAGCTTCGAATTCCTCCGCGCCCCCTCCCCCCGCCCCCGCTCGCTAGTGGGACCACAGGGCCCCCACCCCCACATAACGGGGGCACCGCGAACTGGCGCCAGCCCCCCCGT
>ML677343.1:5008106-5032611 GCA_007922305.1 Dermatemys mawii | reverse complement strand
TGATCATCTAGTCTGACCTCCTGCACAATGCAGGACCCAGAATCTCACCCACCCACTCCTGCAATAAACCTTTCACCTATGTCTGAGCTACTGAAGTCCTCAAATCATGGTTTAAAGACTATTTGGTCTCTCTCCTCTGAACAGGTCCCTACCAGTGTAGCCTAGCTTCCCTCAGCTGGTCTTCAGTTGGAGCAACCTACTCTAGCCCCAGCTTACACTTATACAATGGATCGTATTATGCCTGGACATTTCATCCCATAATCTAGACAGGTAGCTTTGCTGAATCCAGACCACCTGCTACTTCTATAACAGTTGATAGTACACCAGACCCTTGGTATAGCCCGGGGTTTAGGATTCACACATGGTCCTGTGTTAACGCAGGGGACGCGTTGCCATGGATCTCAATTTAAATATTTAAATTTGGGATCCATCGCCATGACCGCGCTATAGCGAGGATCCTGTGTATTTATTATTTGTATTATTATACTGTCTAGGAGCTCCAGTCATGGACCACAACTCCATTGTTGCTAGGCCCTATACAATCATCGTGCAAAAAGACAGTTCCTGAAGAGTCCCAGGAGCCAAGGGAGGACAAGATTTCCAGAAGAGCATGGTCAAGGAATCAAAGGTGGCTGACAGGTCAAGGAGAACGAGGCTGGCTCTGAGCTTTGGGTTGGAAGAGTTAGCAGAGACTTTGGTGAGAGGGACTTCAGGACTGCAAGAAGTGGACTGAGGAGCGTGTAAGATGGAATTGGAGTTAAGGAACTCCAGACAGCAATTGTACATTCAGTGAGATCAGAGATGAAAGGAAACACAGGGCAGCAGCTGGAGAGGCAAGTTGTTGACATTCAGTCTGGACACACCAACAGAGAGGCACCCCCAAATCAATCCATCCACCTACTCACCCACCCACCCAGGCACGCTCATCATATGATCCAAGAACCTGATCCATGGTCACCTGTGAACATTTTGGCCAAAACAACTTCCCTGGCAGAAAAAGGCCTTCTCCACCAAGAGACCCTAAAATACCCATTTATTAGGAACTGTAAACTCATATTGTGATTTACTCCTGGCAAGGACTATTGCTTACCACACCGATTTGCACAGTGAGTGCACTGAGCGTGGTTTTTAATAACACGTCAGTATTTCAACCAGACAACACTGCATGCCATGGGCATCATTCACACTCCTGCAGCTGCTGGGGAAGTGAGAACTTTCTGCAAGGCTGGGTTTGGCAGGGCAGCGGTTGCAGTGGGCTGGGCAGGCTGCTGGCATATGGTCAACATCTCAACTGTTAGCTCTTTAAGGCAAGGAGTATTTCTTTACTAGGTGTTTGTACAGTGCCAGACTGAAGGAGGCCTTGAGCCTGGAATAGAGCCTCTAGGCTTTCCTGTGTGATGATAATAGTAAACTGCAAACATTATTCCTCCTACAATGCGTCTCTGCTCGGAAAAGTGACCATAACACTGGCCTCCTGGAACTCTGTCGATTCCCTTTCAGTGACCGCAGGCCACATTTGCTCAGTATACAAGTGAAACTCTGTGGGGTTTTTTTTCCTATTCGTCATCCCCATGCACTCTTGATACAAACAGGGCTCATAACCTCTTTGGATCATCACCAGCAAAATAGCCCCTGTCTGCCAGGTGTGTAGCTCCCCTGGTCTTCAGTGGAGGGGGTAATGTAAACTACCTGGAATTTTGTACGCATTTCTAATCTGAATCCAGTCCACTCTCCCCGCAGGGTTGGCTTCTGCTGGGCGAACAGGGGTAAAAAGCTGCATCAGCTCGGTTTTGTCTCCCCAGCCAGCAGATGTAAGTGCATGCAGGAAGCAGCAGAAGCGAGGGGGGAAAACGTGCACTAGTTCCTCTTCAGAGACAGTGCTGCACTTGAGAGCCGTGTTTCTGATCATGCTGAAGGCACCCACAATAACAACAAAACCCCTTTTCTAATCACAGGATCCAGGATTTTCTAGAGCCCACAAATTCCCACTGGTTTCAGTAATAGCATTGGCTTCCACTGAGTCCCGGCAGCTCCGCTAACATGTTTCGACCCTGCCCTGCTCACCCAGCCCTGGTTCTCTGCACAGCTCTGCTGACACATCAGTCTCGCAGTGCCGCATCGCCCTGATCTTCCTGTCCCGGGTCCCACCACGGATCAGAGATCCCCAGCCGTGCCATCCCAGAGGATGGGTTTGTGAGGTGGGAACGATGCCGCAGGAACCAGAACGCCCCACACGCCCTGCACAAAGTGAGGAGGTCCAGGCACTCAGCGCCAGACCGGGGAATTGACCCTGCCAGGGCGACAGTTTGCTCAGCCTGTAGGAGGCAATCCAAGGCATCGCCAGCTGCAATTCAAGCCAGCACTTGAATCCCCCTCTCCACGGCCGAGGAGCTGATGTCTTAACCCGCTGCCACCCTGGCCGCCTCTCGACCAACTCATCGACGTTAAGGTCAGAAGGGACCATACTGATCATCTAGTCTGACCTCCTGCACAATGCAGGCTGCAGAATTTTACCCACCCACTCCTGCAATAAACCTCTCACCTGTGTCTGAGCTAGTGAAGTCCTCAAATCATGGTTCAAAGACTTCAAAGTACAGAGAATCCTCCAGCAAGTGACCCGGGCCCCATGCTGCAGAGGAAGGCGAAAAACCCCCAGGGCCTCTGCCAATCTGCCCGGGAGGAAAATTCCTTCCCGACCCCAAATATGGTGACCAGCTAAACTCTGAGCATGTGGGAAAGACTGACCAGCCAGACAGGAAAGAATTCTCTGTAGTAACTCAGCTGAGAAACCGGTGAACAAAACCTGGAGAGGAGAGGGTCAGGAGAGAATCCCAGAAGAGGTGTTAGATCCTCCCCTTCCCCACTTCGATGGCTCTCTGCCTCTGCTCTAGGGTTCAGACGAAGCACTCCACCTGGAGTTACAACGTGCGGGAAGGGGAAGAGATTATTTTGGTCTGACTTGTGGGAAGTGGGGGGTGTCCTGTACGAGGTATATGCCCCCCACGACAAGCTCCCTCACAATATAACATCCTCCCCTCGAGCCAGCTCCTCCGCGGCCCTACAGCAGCCCAGCTCCATTAGCTTTAGCGGAGTTATGACTCTGGTGCACCTTCTGACCTTCAACATTTCCTTTTTTAAAAAACCTCGGTTGGTTTAATCTCCACATCTGCATGAGGTGGAGGAGCTGCATGAGAGCACATACTTCCTGGCTGCACAACACCGGCTGTGCGGCTCCGGGACTCGAGGTTGCTCTCTGACATGCATGCATTGGGCAGCGAGCTAGACCCAGCGCGAGGGGCGAGGGACCGTATGCACTAAGGGCAAAGGGAGAAACACACCTGCGGGAGGAAGTCGCCATCCTGCCGGAGACTGCAAGTAAGTCCTTTGATGTGAACCATATCGGCCCAGGTCTGACCTTGCATGAAGCAGAGCGAAACAGGAGTTGCTCCAGTGCCATTACGCTGTGTAGAACTGGAGTGAGAGGCGATTAGGCCCACTTATCTTGTGATTTGTGGTACCCTCAGAGGCTCACCCGGAGCCAGAGGAGGCAAATGGGGGTGTTGGCCTCTTGGATGGAGTCTGGGAGATGCCTGGTGCATTAAGGAAACAGAAAAAGGTGTCAGACCCTAGAACGGATCTGAACTGGGGTGGGCGGTGGGTAAAGTAGGAGTGAGAACTACAGGGAGACGATGGGACTGTCACATCAACTCTCTGTCTTAGGGGTTCCAGGGGCACCTATTGCTGGAGTATCGAAGGGTAGGTGACTCAGCCTCCCGGGGCTCGGGCTAAGGGACTCTTTAACTGGGGTGTAGATATTCGGGCTCCGGCGGCTCCCCGAGCGCTGGGACCGTCCCCCTTGCAGGGTCCTAGAGCCTGGGCCCCAGCCTGAGCCCGGATGTCTACACTGCAACGAAACAGCCCGTTGGGCTGAGTCCGGCGAGCCTGAGTCAGTGGGCAGCAGCCAGCCGCGGGTTTCTAATCGCGGGGTAGACCAGCGTATTTCTAACTATAAAGTGGTGCCCAAGGGAGCTTCCTGTTCTTTCTTCTTATTGCAAAGGGGGTTTTTCTTCAGCCTTTGCCAGTTTTTTCCCCTCCCTTTAAGCGGTTTCATTGGGGAAGGAGGGAGGCGCAGCACCCGGACCCCAGCGGGAGGAGGGTCGCAAACAAGCTTCAGGGGGCTTCAACCACCTTCCCTTTCTTTCTGGCTCGCGGGTGGTGGATGCTGGAATGGCATTCAGCTGGAGGACGTAGTGTTAGGAGGAGGAGAAGGTGAGAAGCTCTGATCCGTTTCTTTCTTCAGCACACTGCAGCTTTGTCTCCTTGCCAAAGTGAAGCGATAAGAGGAGGGTGGGTGGAGGTGGAGATGTAATTCCTGGAGGGGGAGATGTAATTTCCAGCACAGGGAGACATACCCCTGCTAGCTCTGATGGTGCTAGCACCCTAAAAACAGCAATTTAGCAGCCACGGCGGCCCAGGCTGTCTGTCTCAGTACAATCCCACCCAAGCCCCTGGGCATGTATTCAGGGGACTAGCCACCTATGTAGCTGCAGCTACACTCCTCTGTTTAGCACAGGAGCTCAGAGCTAGTGGGTGTATGTCTACCCGAGCCAGAAGGTCCACTCCCGGCTGCTGTGGAGATGCCCCCTGCGTGTCTGGCTGTGGGAGAGGCAGGTTTCACGCTGGGAGCACTGGCCAGCTCCTGGGGCAAGCCGGGCTGGAGTTCAGCTTTGCTCTCTTTGAAGCCCAGTGCCTGAGCTCTGTGCTGGAGCGCACACGAGGCCAGGCAGAGCTTGGGAGTTGTCCCAGCTCCCAGCTAGGGGATGAGTTCCAGCGGTAACCGCTCTTGCTTTTCGCTTTGGCGGGCCCTGGTTCCATCCCCGGCATGTCAGCCAAGATAGCAATGGTCCCAGGAAAGCGCCCTCTGACCGGCGCTCCACACCCCAGCTCTGCTCCCACTCCGCTGTAGGCCAGACTTCCACAGCGAGGAGCGTCTGCCCCCCGCGAAACCCAGCCTCTGCGCCATCGATGGAAAGATTTCTTCCCCTTGGTTTGTGTGCGGACAGTGAAAATGACATTGGCTGGTACAATTCGAATCCTTTGAAGCCTGCCTGTTGGCCTTGGGTAGCTTTGAGTAGCTCTCTTTTGTTGTTTTTTAAATACATTTTAGTTTAGTTAATAAGAATTGGCTGTAGCGTGTACTTGGGTAAGATCTGAAACATTCACGTGTCCGATCCGCTGGGATTGGTAGAACCTTTGCTTTTATACGATGAAATTAGATTTACAAAAATTGTCATAATTTTTGAGTGAGGTACCTGGATGGAGGCCTGAGGCTGGATCACTTTAAGGGAACTGGGTTGTTTGGACTTCTGAGTAACCAGTGGGGTCATAAAGAAGCTGTTTTATGCTGACTTGGTAAATCTAAGTATTGAAATATCCACCAGCTTTTGAGGATTGTCTGCCCCATTCTTCGCAGTTCACCCTAATTGAGTGACCACAGATGGCCCCCCACTGGGACCCCAGACACAAAAACATTAACTCTGGGCTTCTTGCTGCTGCAGCTCATTGAATCTGCTTTTGTCTAGTGCTCAATAATACTAATGCACACAAGCATGCACTCAAAATAAAGGGCCCTGGCTGTTGTTAGCAACATTCCCTGTTTCCCCTAGTCTAATCCTAAACAGAGCAGATCCCTGTTATGGAAAGAGATCCAATCCTTGCATTGTCTTTGGAACTAAACAACAAGAGTTAAGAAGAGACAGAATGGGACAGACACATGATTCAGGGCTTCCTGAATGTGGTTATCACCCCTAAGGTTACCATCAGAATCCAAATCCTCTGTTCAGTGTTATGCGACAAATCACCACACTGGTTACAGTGAGGCCTCGATCAGAGAGTTTAAAAATGCTCTGCGATAGGCCCCCTGTGGGTTTTGGATCATTTATTTAGATTGTAAGATGCACAGAGCAGAGATTATATTTCCTACTGCCTTGTACAGCACCATGCACATTGTCAGCACTTTAACAACAGTGGTAATTGAACCCAGAAAGGAGAGCCTGTATGTCTCTTGCAGGAGATGGGTTACATTTGGAGCACCACGCGGAGGGACTCACCCTTGCGGACCGGCTTCTTCTTGGTTCTCGCTGCTCTTCTGCTCCAGCCGGCAGGTACAGGTATTTCTTTATTTGGAGCGCTGACATCTCGGCTTTCACTGCGCCTAGAAGGCCACCCTGACACCTTCCGACAGTGATTGCACCCATGTGGGGACAAGTCTGGCATCCCGGTCAAGGCCCCCCACATCTGTTCTCACGGGAGTCACTGAGTGATTACAGTCACTGATGCTTTCCTGCCAAAAGTTTAGTTCTATATACCTCCCCCACCGACCCCACACACATACACCCTGCAGCAGCGGAAGGTCTCTGTGGATCCAGGGGCACATGGAGACTGATTCTCACCACAACTCCCTGCTCAGGGCTCATCTCAAGCCCGTCTTTCATCCTCAAGGCCTTTGCGACCCTCCTCCCTGCCCTGGTGGCAGGCCACTTGCTCCAAGTACAAAGCCATTCACGAGGTCCAGCTGTAAGAAGATGCAACGGGGCAGGGGGGCGGGAGGGAGCCCTCACGGCCCTAGCCCAGGAGGGGGAGGGGGTGCTGTTTATCTAAGCCAAGGAGGGGTGTGGGGAGCTCCCCCTCTGCTTTCCTCACGCTCTCCTGAATATCTTTAACCCCAATACCTGTCCGGCGGTGGCATCAAACCTCCCCCGCACGGTGCTGCCGCTCCACCCCTCCCGACACAGCTCGTTTCCCTCCCAGACCCCAAAGAGCCCACACAAGAGGGGAAGGCAGATGAGGCAAAGAACATGGTGGCCAACGCAGATGACTACATGGAGAAAGGCTGCCCTGCGGGGCGTGAGAAGTGGGTCAGGTGAGTGGGGAGTACGGACGGGGGCTTTGCCAGACTATACTCTGGGGGCAGCTTTCCGAGTCCCTCTCCTGCTAGGGCTGCCGGGGAAATTTCCAGCAAGGCATCTTGTAGCAGAAAATGGCATTTCAATCAAATGGAAATTGGAATGAAAAAACCTGGTTTTGTCAAAAATTGGGGGCAGAAGGGGTCAACAAACTAAAAACTTTGCGATAAAACAAATACATTTTCAACACAAAGCCAAAAAAACCAATTTCACAGAATGTTTGACACAAACGAACATTTTTCTCTTTTGCTGAAATGTTTGAAAGGGGGGAACAATTCATTTCTAGCTGTATCTGCAGCCTCCCTCAACATCTAAAGCAGGTTCCAAACCTCGCTCCCGCCTCACAACTCCCCAGGGAAGCAGCTCAGTATCATCACCCCCATTTTACAGATGGGAAAACCAAGAGTGTGTCTACTCGGCAAAGTCCAGGGTCAGGATCAATGGACTTGGGCTTGTGGGGCTCGCTGCAGGCTAACAAGAGCAGCTTCGCTCTCTGGATTTGCGCTGGAGCCTGGGCGTCAAGGCTCTTCCCGGGCTTCTGGGCCCAGAAGGTCCCAGTGGTGATCTAGGGCTGCTCCGAGCACGCGGAGGTTAATTGTGTCAGAGGAACGGCTAAGCTTGGAGGAGAAATTAAGGCCCCCCTGTAAGCAGCTTCTCCCAGACTGCTCGACAGTGCATAGACTCAAAGCAGACAGCCCAGAGTCAGCTCCCTGCCCCAGCCCAGAGAGAGGGAGAGAGGCAGGGTCTGCTGAAGGTCTTTAGAGCTAGTTCAGGGGAAGAGGAGAGTCGGGGCGGAGAGGTGAAGGGGAGGAGGTGGAAAGGGCTGGGGGAAACCGGGTGGCATCAGCGAGAGGCTGTTGTAAGTATATCACCTGGGCACAGCGGGTCTAGAGCTCAGGGAAAGCAGACAGCAGGCGAGCGAAGCGGAGACAACCCTTGCTCTCCTTCAGGGCGTCTCAGCTGAAGGGGGAAACTCATGAAGGACTGATGGAGACAAGCCAGGGCCTCTGTCCCAGTCCTGGTCAGCACGGCTCATAGCAACTTTGCTTCCAGATTTGGGAAGAAACCAACATTTCTAACTATTGGAATTTTTGGTGGGGCGGCTCATCTGTTTTTCGACTAGATCTAGTTATTTCTGAGTATAATGCTAGAGTCAGACACCCAACAAAATACAACCTCAGATTTGCCCCACAGTCCCCTCACAGACAGGCTTGGTACAGTCTCACAAAACGAGGCAAGCCCAAAGAAAACCCGTTCCGTAGTTTGTGTGAGGAACGTTTAAAGCTGACGGTGACGGGCTGTTGTTTGAATCTGTCTCCAGTTTTAGTGCCTCTAACGGGTGACGATACCTCTGGAGATGATCTCAAATACACATCTTCAGTGTCTCTGCCTCTTTCTTATCCTCATTCACTCCCTTGTTCTTTCCTTCCTCCTCGTATTGTCGGCCCCGGCCTCTCTGTCCCTCTCCGCCCCTCTGAGCGCTGATTCTTGTTTCTCAGTTCTAGTACTTGGGTCCGGCAGTTAGAACAGAAGCTGTCGGAAGTCCCAGAGGACAACTTCACTGTCACGTACCCCAACATTCAGACTTTAGTATTCAACATTGAGCCATTGAAGTTCCTAGGGCTGAATCTCAGCAGCACATTAATACAGGTCAGTATCCACCTTGCTCTAACGGCCAGGGGCCCTGCTTTCTAATCACTCTTCCCAACATGGACAGCGTTCTGGCGCACAGAACAATGGCACGAGCTTTCGTTTCCACGGGAGTCTGATCTCTCTTTCCATTCCCCCATTTCTCTGTCTCCCCCGCTCTATCACACCTGCCTCTTCCTCTCTTTTTTGGCCAAGTGCCTAAAGTGAGATCTACAAAGGAGCGAATTCTGCAGAAGACCAGATTAGTTTGGTTCCTTCCAGCTTGGTTTCCTCCTTGCTCAGCTGGCGCAGCTGTGGCCAACTGACCGCAAGAAACACCCTTTGCATCTTGGTTGAAGTAGCGTGAACCCGTGAGGTGTGTCCAAACGCCGGGCCCAAGGACCAGACCGGGCTTCATTGACTGCGGAAGTCGGACTCTGGGACGGCTGACCCAGCAGATATAAATATAACATAGGCCGGCTGTTCTGAGTGGATGGATAGACAAGGTGTGGTGGGGTGCTGAAATCTGCCCTGCCCCACAGGGGATGGCTCAGCAGGGCCTTAAATCTTAGCATACCCTTCTTGTCTAACCCAAGAAGGGGTCCCAGCCATTCCCAGCTGTCTCCAACCACCTGCAGCAGTGTTGGCTTGGGTCGGTTTTCTTTAAGCTCCTCCCACAGGCAAGACTATGCTAATTAAGGGCAGAGTTGGGACCTTGGCCAAGACTGAGTATTTATGTTTGGGGGGGGGCCCCCACCTAAGTCTCCTTGAAGGGTCCCCGATTTTCAGAAGGTGCTGAGCCCCCTCCCCTCTGGAAACCAGGCTGCTTGGACACATCTCAAGAATCACAAGCCACTTGTGAAAAACTCCGAGCACCTCAGCACACTCTGGTCAGGGGCATCATTTCGGGGAGTGAGGGGGGTGGGACACAAACCTGTGTCAGTCTATAGGCCGGTCTTTGTGGTTACATTATCTCCTTCAATGTCTGAGGGTTGGCGGGAGCAGGGCATAGAAACCTATGAAGAGTTGGGGGGGGCACAAACCGATGCTGGGGGAGCAACTGCCCCCCTTGTCCCATAGCAAATGATGCTCACCAACGTGAGACTCTGGCCCTGGAGGCTGGCAGTCTGGGGCAGAGACGCTGGAGACGCCCCGGCCGATTCCATTCAGTTCTGTCTACATGTCACATTTACAGGGTTCATTTCTCTTCATTTCAAAACATCTCTGCCCCTGATAGTTTGGGGTTATGCACATTGACCAGACCCCTGCAAAAGACAAACTGGGCCAATACCTACCACTGAAGCCCTCTCCAGCCTGCCCAACGTAGGATCCCCCCGCACCCATTCCCATGACTTTCGGCTTCCCTCCCAGAAAACGGCTGGTTAACGTTGCAACACGCCCTGCAGGTCAACAACCCACAGGGGATGCTGGGGCCATGGCGGCTACACCCCTGGCCCTAATGAAATATCGGGATTTTTGCCATAGATCTCAACGGGGCCAGGATTTCAACCCACATCCTCGGGTTATTTTGCCCAGAGGAGGCATTACAAAAACATTCTATGAAATGCAAATGCCAACACTAGATCCTCGCACGCTCCTGTGTGGATAGCGCTGGCGCTTGTCCCTCAGCGGGTAGTCACCACCGTGTCCTAATGCTCCATCGCTCTGGGGCACCACACGACCCCTGGCACGAGACACGTGCATTAATCCCCCTCTTCTCCCCACCGGGTTGAACGGGGGCGCCAGCCTCCCACGGCCACCGTCCTGTAGCTCAAGCTGCTCATCTCCGCCGAGGCGAGCGCAAGCCAGGGACCTGCACCGGGAGAGAAAGCCAACTCCATTTCCAGCAGCCTGGGTGCCATTTTCTCTCCCAGCGCCCCTCCCATCCCCTCCTTAACTGGTCAATTCCCAACTTGGCATGTTTTCGCCCCATACACGATAGCCCTGGGCATCTCCCTCAGCCAGCCAGCTGGAGATGAGAGTCGTTCACTCCGGTGGCCAGCCAGGGTCTCACTCTATACATGCTTGTGCCTTGCGACATACGCCGGGAATGCGACAGGCAGACACTTCCATCCACGGAAGAACTTTTGCCAGGGGGCAACGGGGACAAGGGAGAGATTTCAGCTTCTCAGACTGACTGCCATGTACTAGTGCAGCAGTGGGAACTGAAAATCATCCCCTGGCCTCTAAAGCAGCTAGGGAACTTCCTCATGTTCATCCCCAAAGAGATCAGACCGCGGGTTTCCTGCATCGCTGCTCGAATATTACTTTGGGTTGAAGTTCCTTTTCTTTTTAAAATAACCTTTCTGCAGTGAAAGCGAGCGCTTATATTAGCATCACGAGAAAGCGTGATAGCTGCCATCTCAGGGCTTGAACGGGGAACCTCCCGAGCTGAAAGCATGAGCTCCACTCCTTAGGGGGCTATAGCAGACTCATAGCAATTGCTGATTGCACTTGGGGTGGGAACACACACTCACAATTCCAGCACTTTCACAGATACACATGGTCACACCTCTGCCAACCTCCAACCCCGCCTGCCCCTAGAGCCCATGGTGTCCACACGTATATTGCGTGTTCAAAACCCACCTGCAAAATGTGCCATTCCCTACACAAAAGGGCAAAATACGGATTTGCAGTCTACAATGATTTGTCTCACATTAACTAAGAGAAAACAAGACCAGAGTCCCCAGGGCCCAGCTTCATCAAGGTATGTGCGCTCCTGTTGAAATCCATGGATGTTAGGAGCCTAAAGATCTTTTTGGAGCTGGGCCCAAGATTTTAGAGAAGGATGCGCCAATGGTTGGGGCACTGATTTAAGCATCCTGGGGTCAAGACTCCCTGTGCCACCCTGGGCAAGTCACAATCTGTCAGTACCTCAACTGCCCATCTGTGAACTGGGGATAAGAGCACTTCCCTACCACCCGGGCGTTGGGTGCGACGCTCAGATGCCAAAGGAATGGAGGCCGTATAAGTTATAGCAGATAGACAGGAGAGAGCTCAATACTGCAGCCATTCCCAGGAGCAAACTGGTTACTGAACTCTGCACCCCGGGAGCCTTCTCGGAGATTGAAAAGTGGATGTGAGCATGGCTTTGAAATGCTGGACCGGACTCTCAGGTTATAGACAAGGGTGGGTGAGGTACAGTTGTACTATTAAGAAAATTAAGGGGCACTTCAATGGCAGGGGTCCAACATGAGACACCTTAGAAGGGACTAATTTCCAGAGAGCAGACGCTCTAAATTCAGGGAAATTCAGGCCCCTTTAAAGTCTGGGGCCCTAAAGATTGAAGCATTCAGAATCACTAGTCACTTTTGAAACCTTGGTAAAGCCTAATTTAGGGATTGGCCCAAACCAAACCCTCTGACCCAACAGCACCCCTCCAAGGTGTGGCCCCAAACAAAGTCCTAAACGTATTATGGAACAATAGCACATCCAGGGCTTCCAAATCCTCTTGCTCCAGCTTCTCAATCATTCCTCTTTTTGACCCAGGTGTTAAGACAGAGAGTCCCTGACACTATTTCCCCAAAATCTCTGAGAACAAGCTTCTACCAGTCATTTATACCACACTCATCGCCATGGTATTATCATAGCTGACTTGCCGGAGCCCTGCCTCACGGACCTCTCTTCATTTCACACTCTTCTGCTCATCCGATACTGGTCTCCCCGCTATACCTCCATGCGGCCTTGCCACCCTCTCCTCCGCAGCTCCTGCTATTATTGTCCATCATCTAGATTACCGTACATCCAAAAGCACCCGCATTGTGCTGGGCAGCGTACAGACGTAGAGGAGGAGACCTCGGGGAGATTGGAGGTGATTGTTGCCCCTCTAGTAGCTGGTCCATAAAAACGATTTAGAAATCAGCTCCATTGTTTCACTTAGTTCTTTAGACAATTCATGCTTTTAGTGCTGAAGGTCCTGGGTTCAAACCACACCGTTGGCCCAGATGAGTTTGGGTTCATGAATAAATCTCTCTCCCTCCAGCTACAGCCCCATCTGACCCAAGCCCTGCTCTCTTCATCCTTGCCTCATTTCACTTGTCCCTCCTCTGCTATCATTTCTCTAATGCGGACACTTTGCTGCACTCTTCCCAGCATGCAGGGGGTTTGAAAGACGTGACAGTTATTGAGTTGCATTGCCGTCCCCTGCAATCACTCTTTCAGCCCTTGCTGCTTGTCTTGAAATCATAGCCTGCCACTGGTCAGTTTGTGCTTGGAAATGTTTCTGCTTCAACCTCGCAGTCCAAGGCCAGAAAGAAAAAACCAACCCGACACGCCATGCGTTTCCCAGCTGAACTGCGGCAGAAAGCCCAGGGGAAAGAAATGAAACTCATCTGCGTTTATCTCAACACCCCTTGCCTGTTCCAGGTTAGCCACTCTGAAGTTTTACCAGTGCGGGTGGGCCGGGGAAGCAGAGACAAGACATTCGTTTGCATGTACGCAGCCCCTTTCTTTGGAAGAGCTGTCTAGACGAATGCACTGGACCATACACATGGGACTCTTCCCCATCATCGAGATGCAGATGAAACCCGGCGGCTGCTTAACAGCATGGGCAGCCCTGCACGATGGGTACAGAAGTTGAGAGAAATGCCTTAGCCCATTGGAAGTGCAGGGGAATTTAGAGAGGGCCAGGGCCCCAGGTCTATTGGAATTGTCCCAGGGAACCCCAGGGTAACACCCCTCTTCCGGTCATTAAAGCCCCAGGAATCTGTAACGCTGTGGTCAGCCCATGGTCAAGCAACAGCAAGACTGGTCTGGCCTTGGCTCACCAGCTGGCCGCTGCAGCCCCCTATGACCAATGCTAAGCAAATAACTTCCACCGGCGTTTCAATGAGATGAGCAGGACGGTGTCTCTAGCCCATTTGTCCGTCTAGCTGGACCCTTTTGTTAACAACGTATCACATGCAGGTGCCCCCAACACCCGCACCTGCAGCGTAGAGGAATCTGCGGTATAACATGGGCAGCAGCATTGCAAACTTCTCTGTGTCGCCCCACTAAGATGCACCTTGAAGGGACCCCTCTGGGGGTGGAAGGGTAGTTCGGCCTCCCTGATGAAACGGTTAAGCACCGTGGTGGGGGAGGTTTGTAAGGCGAGCACCTGCCTGCAAGGAACAGGACTGAGTCCAACAAGCTCATTGCATATAGGATTGCCCATGGAGCAGCATTGGTCATTTGCAGATGAAAGGCCCCCTATCCCACTTCTGGTAATAGCCTTTTGGGGTCCGTGCATGGTTTCTTCTGCTCTGGCTTTGCAGGATGGGAAGAACAGTTCCCTGCTGAACAATGACATCTTAGGGGCGACTCTTGAAAACACCTCCGTCACCAACCTCAGTGAGCCCGTGGAGATCCAGTTCTGGCATAACGAAACGCTGGTGAGTTGGCGACCATGGCCCACACAGGCATTTAACGGCAGCTATCCATCTTTGGGCAAGGGAGGCCAAATAGCTCTCCAGGACACTGGAGATGGGCAGTCAGGTAGCTGAAGTCTCAGGAACAACCAGGGTTCTTGAAACCCAATGGGAATTCAAACCTGCTGCGGGAAGGGTGGATTTGAGCCAGTATCCATCTGCTGAGGTGGGAGCGAGCGCATAAGGAGCTTCTGCTCCCTGAGCCCTGGCACCATTAACTTCTCCCCTCCTCCGACCTCCCCAGGAGCTACGGGAGCGAGTTGGGGAGGTCTTGGCTCATTGCAACCCATGAGGCATGTGGCGATTGGTTTGTTTTTAACCACAAACCCCGTGCAGCCCCACTGACCCCTGCCAACTCTTCTCTGTGACGTATTGCTCAGGCTCTGAGGTCAGCCCGCAGGCAAGGAGTCTGTGTCCGGACCGGGGAACAGGTGGGAATCTTTAGGTGGGAGAGACGTGCCCATCCAGTGGGCGCAATGCAATGTAACCAAACTGGGCAGATGTAGGAGGAAGCCATTTGACTTTTGTGTTCTATGAAGAAAGCTCCTGAGGATATTGGAGGCACATCAGAGAGCAGCAATGAACTGATTACGGGGATTTAGGGGAAAAGATTGTAAAGCTAATGACGAAGGGACTCTAAGACAACTGCTTGATAAGTATGTAGGGCCAGACCCTCACCTGGTGTAAATCAGCTTCAGAGAAGCTAAGCTAATTTACACCAGCTGAAAAATCTAGGTGTAAGCCAGGGGAAAGGAAGAAAAGAGCGTAGGGGTATTACTACTAACTCAGAGTAATGGGGTGAAACTGATTAACTATCACGTCTTTCCTCACTGCACTGTGGAACAGTCTCCCAAGGGACACAGTGGATTCCTGTGATGGGGCTTCCTGTTAACCGTGGGCAGGGAAACGTCTTGTAGGGAACAACGCTGCATAGGCAAGAGGGACCGGTCACAAGACTGTTCCCTAACAAGTCCAGGGAATGTCCATTGCTTGGAAGGAAGGGAGCACGGACACCTCACCATGTGCCTTATGGTTTCTCCTCCCCGCCAGGATAAATCCAATGCGACCTGTGTCTTTTGGGTGGAAGGAACAGGTAATTATGACCCTCACAGCATCACGTGATACATGCTCGGTTACCCTTCAGGTAAAGCATCGCCAGACCTCAGCAGGGGATGTCTTGTCCTGCTTGCTTTACTCCTTCCCTCCACTCTGCGCCCTGAGAACAGCTCTCCAGAGGTTGGCACCAACCCACGTGAGCCCTGGTACTGCAGCGCCTCAAACCCAAACCCTGGATCATAGAATACCAGGGTTGGAAGGGACCTCGGAGACCATCTACCACAACCCGCTGCTCAAAGCAGGACCAATCCCCAACTAAATCATCCAACAGATTTTTGCCCCACATCCCTAAATGGCCCCCTCAAGGATTGAGCTCTCAACCCTGGGTTTAGCAGGCCAGTGCTCAAACCACTGAGCTCTCACCCCTGGATCCCAACGCTGGCCCATGTCTAGCATCGCCACCTCCCCCCCACAGCAGCAAGATCTGAGATCGCCCCTTGCCCCACACTCGGCTTGGTTGTGCTGTTGGAGACAGGGGGTAACATTTTCACTGGAAACCAATAGGCCGGGGGCTCCTCAGTGAGTCGGTGCTTTGGAAAATGTTGCCGGTGGGCTTTCCCCAGGCTCTGCCTCCCGGCTCCGTGCCCACGGGCCGCTTTCCTGAAGGCCCTTTCTCCCTCTTGCAGAGGACGCCAGCCTGGGGAACTGGAGCAGCGCCGGCTGTGAGACCTTTCACAAACCCGGAGTCGTGCTGTGCCAGTGTAAACACCTCACCTACTTCGCCGTGCTGCTGGTAGGAAGGAGGTTTCTCCCCCCTGCTCTCGCTCTGTTTGGGGGTGTATGAGGCTCTCTCCCCCCTCAGTCCACGTCTTTGCTCCCTCTCCGTCCCTGTCTCTCAGGTGGTTTTCTCTACAGAAGTGGTTTTCAAACTAGAAGAAAATTGTTGATGCCCGCGACCCAATGGAGCTGGGGATATGGGGTTTGGGGTGTGGGAGAGGGTCAGGGTTGGGGCAGAGAGTTGGGGCGCAGGGGTGAGGGCTGCAGGGTGGGGCTGGGAATGAGTTCAGGGTGTGGGTTGGGGTGTTGGAGGGGGTCAGGGCTCTGGGCTAGGGGTGCAGGCTCTTGGCTGGGGCTGGGGATGAGGGGTTTGGAGTGAGGGAGGGGCTCAGGGCTGGGAATGAGGACTTCAGGGTGTGGGAGAGGGATCTGGGCTGGAGCAGGGTGTTGGGGTGTGGGAGGGGGACAGGGCTCTGGGGTGGGGCCGGGGCTGAGGGGTTTGAGGTGCAGTAAGGGGCTCTGGGTTGGGGAGGCTTAGGGCTGGGATTGGGGTGCAGGGTTGGGGCTTACCTTGGTCAGCAGCACGGGGGGGGGGTGCAGAGGCAGGCTTCCTGCCTCTCCTAGCACTGCAGACCGCGCTGCGCCCCGGAAGCAGGTCCGGCTCCTAGACGGAGGCACGTAAGTGGCTCCGCAGGGCTCTCACCTGCAGGCACCGCCTCCTGGCTTGGTTCCCAGGAGTGTGAGTGCAAGGCCAGTGCTTGGGGACAGTATGCGGAGCCCTGTAGCCCCCCCCGCTAGGAGCCAGACCTGCTGCTGGCCGCTTCCAGGCCGCAGCGCAGTGTCAGAAGAGGTAGGGACTAGCCAACTAGAGACACCACAACCCAATGCCTGACACTGGGTCGCGACCCACGGTTTGAAAACCCCACTGCTCTAAAGCCCTCATCCCTCTCCCAGGGCTGTTTCCTGTTCACATTCTCCCCGACTCATTCCCCGCCAGCCGCTCTCAGTGCTCTGAGCTCCACCACCAGGCCCTGCTTCCATTTTCCTCCTTCACACCCGCCCTGCAGGGCCTGAGACACGCTCAGCTCCATCCTCTGGGGTCGCCTCGCTCCAGAACCTCAGTTACACTGCGTTGGGGGCGGTGCACACGTGTGCACCCCTCAGCGTGTTACACTACGACACACTCTGCCCCGCCCCCACCTTCTCACCCCTCCTCTTGGACCTGTTGACCAACCCATCTCTCGGGGCCAGGGCAGGGGGTTGAGCTTTGAGGCGGGTCCCCCGACTCAGCTCTGGAAGGAGACAGGACAGAGGCCAGTGACATCCAGCAGCCTCAGGGATGGGTGCCAAGGTGTGGGGTGGAACAGGCTCCGGGCCTGAAGAAGCTGGTGGGGTTTGAGGGGAAAATGGGGTGACCAGATGTCCCAATTTTATAGAGACAGTTCCGATGTTTGGGAATTTTTCTTCTATAGTCTCCTATTACTCCCCACCCCGTCCCGATTTTTCATACTTGCTGTCTGGTCGCCCTATGGGACAATGAAAGGTCAGGGCCAAAGGGCCACGTTCCTTCCTCACCCCTTCCCCTCCTCCTCCCATGCAGCAAATCTCCTCAGCGGCCATCGACGAGGCCATCCTGGCTCCGCTCACCTACATCTCCATGGTGGGCTGCAGCCTCTCGGCAGCTGCCTCGCTTCTCACCGTCCTCCACTACCTCGCCTCCAGGTAACCCCGTTGCCGGGCCTAGCGGCTCCTGCCTGCCGGCGTTTGGGAGGAAATGGGAAGGGGGTGCCTGGCTGAGCTGACTCAAGAGAGATGCTGAATCAAATTCATCCCCGATGGCGACGCTCTGCTGAGGCCCCCTGGGATTACACCAGGCCTAAGTTTGGCCCTGTTTGGAGAGTTACACTTGCCCTCCCCACCCCCAAATTCAAGCAGGCACATTCCTGCTTGAATTTCTGCACCGTTCTCCCACCTGCTCCCCGGAGGGATCCAGTTATCCCTGGCCACACCCCCCCGCAGCGGGCACGAGACAGGGGCCAAACCGGCAGTAGGTCCATTGAGATCTGTGGAATGACGCTAACTCGCAGCTGCAGAGGATCTGGGAAGGAGTTTGGTGCAGGAGGGGGCTGGGGAGGGGACTGGGGTGCAGGGTCTGGGAGGGAGTTTGGGTTCAGGAAGGGGGTTCTGACCTGGGGAGAGGGGCTCTGTGCAGGCTCTGGCCGGGAGGTTCTTACCACAGGGGGCTCCCAGTGGGTGGTGCAGTGGGGCTCAGGCCGGCTTCCTGCCCTGGCCCCATTCCGCTCCCAGGAGACAGCACGTCTGCGCGCCCCTGGAGGGAGGAGGACAGTGTGTCTCCGTGTGCTGCCCTGCATCTGCAAGTGCTGCCCTCGCAGCTCCAGTTGGCTGGTTCCCGGGTGCAGGAGGGAGTTCCCAGCCAATGGGAGTTGCGGGGACGGTGCTGGAGGCGGGGGCAGTGCATGGAGCTGCCTCCTGCCCTGCCGGGGGCCGCAGAGACGTGCCAGCAGCCAGCTGCTCCTGGGGTCAGTATGGGAGCACCCCAGAGATCGCTGCCTGTGATTTAGCAGGGCCCGGGCTACAGCCCCTAAAGCCCCTGAGCTCAGCCGTACTGCAACTGGTGTCACTTCTCCTTGCTGCCCGGCGCACTCTGAATGGCATCTACACGAGGGGCTTGGCCTGTAAAGAAATAGAATAAAATTCACACTCCTAACAGACCTTTAGAGTCGCTGGAGATTCCAATACAGACCTGGCCTCATGCAGTGGGCCCTGCCTGTGTATTGCCACGTGCTCTTATGGACTCCAGCCCCAAGAAAGGGACAGAACATCTCCAAACACCCCGCAACGTGGGCCCTATCAAGAGGAGGCCCAGCTCTGGGTTCTCCTGCAGCACACGCTAACTGAAGGGGCTGTTCCAGGGGGAGGGGCTGGGTGGGGCAGGAGCAGATTGCATCACCTGCTTTGCACCCCCTCCGGTCCCCATTTCGAGGGCGGTCAGAGGGAACCGAGTTCTAGTCGCGGTTGTCATGACAGGAAAAAGAGGCAAGATTATACGACCAAAATCCACATGAACCTGCTGGGCGCCCTCTTCTTGCTGAACGTCTCCTTCCTGCTCAGCGAGCCCCTGGCGTCGGTCTCCTCCGTGCGGCTCTGCAGAGGCGTTGCCGCTTGGCTCCACTACTCCCTGCTCTGCTGCCTGACCTGGATGGCCATCGAGGGCTTCCACCTCTACCTGCTCCTGATCAAAGTCTACAACGTGTACTTCAGGAGATACGTCCTCAAGCTGTGCGCGGTTGGCTGGGGTAGGTGCAGGTTCTCTACCCGGAAAGATGCCTCCCTCCCAACCCACGAGGGGCTCCAGCCCTCCTGCCAAAACTGCAGCTCTTCCACTGTATTCCCAGCTGTGTCACCCGATTCCAGGGAGAGAGGTACCCACATGTCAATCACTCAAGATCTGGTGGGCGGTCAGAGCCAGCCATTGGCCCATGGGAGGGAGGCTGTCCACTGCTGATCAAAGTGATCCTTTAGCTGCATGCTGAACGCCAGGGGACCACAGCTCTAGAATTACATAGTAATTGTCTGTCTGCAATGCATTCGCTTGTTGCATAGTAAAGAAGTAGGGGCTCATTGCAGAGTTTATCTCCAGGTTTGGTTTCCAATCCCTCCCCAAATGATCAGGGGTTTTGATGGGACCCACCTCTCGTATCTATGTTTTCCATGCATGACAAGGGTGTGGGGGAGGGAATCTACACTGTCCTACCAGCATCAAATAGGACAAATAGCAGAAACTTTGAGGGCCATAACTGCATCTTCTCACAGAGCCACGACCTGCCTTTGTGTTTCCGCTCTCTAAAATGGCCCCCTGTTCCATCACCTCTTGTCTCATCTGCCTTAGTGGATTATTCCTTCCTATGTCTAAGGACCAGCTCCTTTGTCTGCTACCCAGTTCCCTACCCTCCAATGACTTGGGCCTGTCTTATGTATTTCCATCGTGTTCAACTGTAGCTTAGTCATGGTGTATCTCCTGTCCCCACAGGCCTGCCAGCCCTCGCTGTCATTAGCATTCTCATCATCAGGAAAGAGGTATACGGGCAGCACATCATTACAACTGACACGGGCTACAAGAATGCAACTATGTAAGTGTTAGACATGGGTGTGATGGGCTACACACAATCATGTTCTGCCATAATGGGGACCAAAAGAGGATGAAGCTGGGTTCCCAGTGGGACAGGAGGTCTCCTAATCATTAAAAGCTTCTGTGCTCCCCAGTCCCTCCTGCTTCTTTTCCCACGTGGTCCTGTCTTCTGCAGAATTCAGGATAAAAATGTGTTTCTATTCCCCGAAGCCTTGTATCCTACCTCCAAGCAAAGTGCCATCCATGGAGTGCTCCATTCAGATCCATGGGCAATGAAGATTAAGGCCATGGCTATACTACAGAGCTCACGGAGGTACAGAAGCTTTCCTGCCAGCATAGCACTGTCCACTCCGGTGTTTAGGTCATTATAAAACTTACATCACTCAGGGGTGGCTTATTCACACCCCTCAGTGACAACTTGTACTAACGTGCGCTGTATAGTGTACAGAGCCTCATCCAACTCTCTAAAACATGGCAATTTCCTGAGCACATGATGCTGGTTTAGAAGAATTGCACCATTTAGCCAGCATTGTCTTCGTTTGGCCTGTCCCAGGACTGTGGGATGGTTTGAAAGCTACAGGGCCATTCACACATCATTAGACCGTTGCTGGGGGATGGTGCTGTCCTCTACCCAAGGCATACTCGTACTCCCCAGAGGCAGTGCCATTTTGCAAGTATGTTGCCCTTTCCAAAGAACAGGGCAGGTCTCCAAAGCACAGTTCCAAGCCAGGACCTCGGTACAATTCTGTGCTGCTCCCTGTTCACTGGTATGAAATCCCATCTCAGCTGTGACACGGTAGGCTTCCCCCAACAGGACACCGTTCCCACGCACGGCTGGGGTCCCCCATTTCCAAGGTGTGCGGGGATTTACTAAGGCAAATTAGACCCTGAATTCACTCAGCAGCCCAAAAAACCTTTCCTGGCTCCTCAGCTGCCTTGCACTTAGGTCTGCTCCCCTGTCTGGGCTCTGACCACAAGGCCTGGCTCCTAGGGGCCCTGCTGGAATGGTGTAATTCTCATGCCATGGTGCCATTCCCAAAGCAAGACATCCCTCCTCAGTCAAGGGGCCAATCCCCACAGCGTAGCATCATCGTCATTAGCATCTTCTCCTCTTCTCCCACAGGTGCTGGATCACAGACCAGGGCCTGGATGTTCATTACATCCTCAACCTGGGCTATGCTGCGATCACTGTCCTCTTCAACACCGTCATCTTAGTCATGGTCGCCAGGATGCTGAGGAAACTGAGAGCCGACACGAAGAGTCAGAAAGAACGAGTGAAGAAGGATCTGGTGACCGTGCTGGGACTGACGTGCCTGCTAGGAACGACCTGGGCACTGGCCTTCCTCAGTTTCAGGGTCTTCTTGATTCCTCAGCTCGTCCTCTTCACGGTCATCAACTCCCTCCTGGGTCAGTGAGGTCGGAGGGACACAGCGTTCAGGCCGTGGGATGAATGGGATGGAACCAGACGTAGCTTAAGACCTGAAGACCTGTCAAGGGGCATTCTGCAGACAGCGCCTCAGATGGCACGGCTGGCTTAGCTCTGGGTTTCTATTACCACTGATTTAGGAGCAGCAGGGTCCCCTCAAGGTTTCTGCTAGCGCCTGGTCACAAGGAACACCGTTCTCGGCCACCACTGCTCAGGGCACTTCTGTTGCTGAGGTCCTTGCCTCTGAACCCAGGAGTGGGGTTGGGAAAGGACACGGAGGTTGCTGGGAGGTCAAAAGTCAGAGGGCCCTGCTGCTGGGTTACTCACTTAATGCCATGGGCACATGGAGCAACCCTGGTGGCCCACGGCTTACAGTGTGTTTTCCACCTGCAGGGTTCTTCATCGGCCTCTGGTACTGCACCATACGCCGCCAGCCGGACACCAGCCTCTCCACTGGGAGCTCCCAGACAACAAAATGACCAGGCCAGCCAGCGGGACTGTGCTCCCAAAGGAGCTCAGCTCACCCCATGGAACAGGCCTGCCCAGGCAGGTCTGCGCTTCCGCCAGGGGATTTAGCAAGGAAAGAGACACACTCCACAGTGCCAAACAGCCCAACTATGAGCCTTCAAAGCAGCTTCTGCAGAGTTGGTCGAGCCGGCGAAGAGGACCTGGGGCCTAACACAGTTCTGTACCTGAGTGAGACTGAGAGGTAACAGAACAGTCACCGCACAGGGAATTGCTGTTCCCTAGGAGGCTATTGGCAGACAATGCTTGGGGCGTTGACCCCCCCCCCCACATTGCACCTTGTGTCTTTATTTACCCCCGTGCACAGTGAGTGCAGAGAGGGTGTACGTGGCTAGCAGATCAGACCTCCCCACCCCCTCGCACCAGGGGTAACGTCGTACGATTACTTCACATACACACCACGAGGGGCAAAGCACAGAGAATCAGAGCCTCTGTGCCCATCCTCCCCAGGAAGCTATAAACACCCCGGTTTGGTACATTTCCTTTTCAGATCATGTGATGATTCCCCCATCCCAGGCATTCACCATGGAGAGAGATTCTATACTGGGGTGGGCAAACTTTTTGGCCTGAGGGCCACATCGAGGTTAAAAATTGTATGGAGGGGTGGGTAGGGAAACCTGGCCCCGCCCCCATCCGACCCCCTCTCGCTTCCCACCCTCCTCAGAAATCTCAACCCATTCAACCTGCCTGACTCCCTGTCCCCTGACCGCCCCCTCCCGAAACCCCCTCCAGGGACTGCACCCCCAATCTAAGCCCCTCAGTCCTTGTCTCCTGACCGCCCCTCCTGAAAACCCTCCACCCTAACTGCCCCCCCATAACCTCCCCTACCTAATCCCCCCTGCTCCCTGTCCCCTGACTGCCCCAACCCCTATCCACACCCCTGCCCCGTGACAGACCCTCGGGACTCCCTGCCCCTTATCCAAGGCCCCAGCCCTGACCCTCTTACCATGCTGCTCAGGCCTGCTGGAGCAAGACACGCTGCTCCACAGGAGCTCGCAGCCCCATCCCCTTACCACGCCTCTCAGAGCAGAAGGAGCTCAAGCGCTACCCGGCTGTAGCTGCAGGCCAGAGTGCTGCCTGCACGCACGTTGAGGCTGCGTGAGAGGGGGGCAGCGGGGGAGGAGCCAGAGCAGCCTCCCCTGCCGGGAGCTTGCGGGCCGGTCAGGAAGGGCCCGTGAGCCGGATGTGGCCCGCGGGCCGTAGTTTGCCCACCCCATTCTATACTCAGCTAACTGCCCTGGCACAGGCCCCTACCATTCAACTAAATGAGAGGATCTGTTGGCAGTACAGGGCTAATGACATACATCAGAGCCATTCTGATTCAGCAGAGGGTAGTGGGTTCATGCACATAACAACCTGCTTACCCCCGACACCAATTCATTGCAAACAAATCCAATGTATCCAAACACCCCGGCTTTTGAGGAGGTTGAAACCCAAATCCTAACCCCGCTGTTCTGATTTAAAGAGGACAGGCGAACAACGGGGGAAAGGAGATGGGAGGAAACAGCAGAAAGGAAAGAACTGGAAATTGGAGAGGAGGAATTACAGAGCAGGGCAATAAAGAAACAGACCTGGCGAAAGCGGGAGCAGAGGGAAAGGAAGGAACAGCGAAGGGGCTGTGAATTCCTGTAAGCTGGAGACTGTGTGGGTTGGATATCAGCCGCCACTAAGTGGCCCGTGAAGAGATCTTGCTGCAAAGGTACATTCTGCGGCTGAGTTCTCTCGCTCACAGACAAGTCCACAACCTGGATGGACTAAACCTGGAACCAACGTGCTTCTACTTTTTCAATGATTGCGTGGGGAGTTTACTGCTCTTTTGTATCTCACCAGAGGCTTCCGTAAACCTGCTTTACAATGGGACATCCACCCCGCCCCCATCATGTCCGTCTCTGGCCAAAGCCCATTCCCAGCGTTGGACTTTGTTGCATGCAAATGCCTGGAGCCAACCTGCTCGAGTAATAAAACCAGACAGCTACCCCCGTGGTAGCTCTTGAAGTCTGCCAGTCCGTTATGCATTTGAAGCTGGGCCCGTGTTGAAATTTCCTTGCTGAAGTGTCCACCACAGAGTCTGCTTCACCGTGGCCCTGCTGCTCACGCCCCTTGGAAGGCCCCACAGACCTCATCCGGGATAATACTTGCAGCTTGGTGGTCGGAGGAAAGGGGATAACTCGCCTGTGTGGCACCTCCAGCTGGTTGTCTGGGAATTAGCTTTTTTAGCTTTGGAGCGCCCTCTGCTGGTGGTGTCTTGCCTGCCTCAGGCCCCATGTCCTTCCAGACTCCTCTGCCCCTTACCCTGGGGTTCTGCCCACAACAGTACCCCCACACACTGAGTCTCCCCACACAGGGCAACCCCCAACCCTCTAAGCCAGGGGTGGGCAAACTACGGCCCGTGGGCCACATGTGGCCCACCGGCCAATTTTATCCGGCCCGCGAGCGCAAGCGGAGGGCGCGGGGCCACTGGTCCCGCGCTCCTGGCCCAGGGGCCGGTCGAGCACGCTGTGCCGCGGGGCCCCGCGCTCCTGGCCCGGCCCAACGCGGCGAGCCGCGGGGCCCCGCGCTCCTGGCCCGGCCC
>ML677343.1:4854530-5007706 GCA_007922305.1 Dermatemys mawii | reverse complement strand
GGGCTGGACCAACTGCCTCTGCCTATTCCCAGGCTGCACCTCTGTAACCCCAATACCTGCTTTGACCTTTAACCAGGCTGGAGCCCCCGCAGCTCCTTTTGCCTTTCCACAGCACTGCTCTGCTCCCTGAGCTTCCGGGCAGCCAGGTCCTTCTCTCTCCACAGCTAGTGAGAGACAGTCTGTAGCTCCTGGCCTCCAGCTCTCTGATTAGGGCCAGGTGGGCTCTGAGTGAACTGGCCACACCTGTGGTCAGCTACTCAGTCAGCCTTGCCCAGCTGTTCTCACTCCTCTTATTTCAGGAGCAGGGTAACCACCCCGCTACAGGTATCCCGTGCTGGTAGGGATCCCTTTGCCTCCCTCCCCCTCCCCCCACATCTGACAGCCCTTTATACAAGTGATGGGGGCCTAGAACACATGCATGGTGTCCCGGGGCAGAGGGATTTTACATCCATCCCTGTGGGCTCATCAGGATTGAGCCTGTTACTGTCACAAGTACGGAGCTACTAAAGCTGGTTGGAAAAAATATATTCCTGGGGATATTTGATGAAAATAATTGTTTTCTTATAAGTCTCCAGTGACTGGCTTGTATCTGGAGCAAGCAAGAGCAGCCCCAGTGGTTTGGGACACCTGTTTGCTGGGGGCAGATGAGTTATGGGTCTCCCTAGATCTAATAGGCAAAGCAATTGAAAATTTAATTTTGGGGGGCAAAAATTCAAAAAATGGAACACTTTGGTCAACCCCCCAAAATGGAATACTTGGGTCCCCCGTCCTGGGGTCGTGGAGTAATTTTTATTGCCACAAGGGGATCATAGTGCAATGAAGTTGGAGAACCCCTCAACTAAAGATTCCTGAAGGGAGAGCAGATTAGTCAAAAGGTTCCTGTGGGACAGAGACTCCTTTGGGAGCTGTGTTACAGGGGCTGACTCACCCTGTCACTCCAGTCCCCACCAGTATACACCACTTCCCACCATTAACTCGGTAGAGACACAGCAGAGGTGCTAACTGGGTGGAAGTAACTCCAGCCGGGATTACATAAGCAGACAGGAAGTGCTAGAGAGGAGAGGAGTGAGCCCGAGGCAGGAGTAAGCAGGACCGGTGACTGCTAATTCTCTCCCCATCCTGAAAAGCAAGTGGGGACATCTCTGGATTGGCACTCCAGGCCCCAGCACAGGGGTGTAAGAACACCTGAGTTGTGGTGGTCAGTTACTGAGGCTGGAAAAGACTGTCGGGGACCATCCTCTGACAAACTGTACAAGAGATTTCCCAGGACTGAGAGGGGGAACGAGGGGGAGCAGATATGGCAAAAATAAATACATTGGAAAGGAGACTTGCTGGGTGTGAAATTCACTCCTGTGCCTGAAGTCCCACCGAATTTCCCCAAAGTAGGGCTGGAAGAGCGTGTGGGCCGTGGGCCAGCTCCCTTCAAAGGGGCACTCTGCCCTCCTGGATACGACACTCGTGAAGAGCAAGAAGAGGTGATACATTGTGAGCCGCACCAAGTGCCCCTCACCCCCAGTTAGTCACTACAGCTGCCTGTGCAAGCTGAGCTGGGGAGAGGGCTGAACAGAGGAGATATGGAAATGGGTCCACACCAGAGCTGAGCGCAACTTTTCAACCAAAATCCCCACCCCGTGAAAAAGGCAGATTCAGGGACATCTAAACATTTCGTCAACTTGCATCAATTTCACCAGCTTGCACATTTTGAGTTTTTTTGGATCCTTTTTTCAAAGTCAGCAGGTTTGGAACAATGCTGTTCTAAACCCCTTTTCCTTCCCTATTATTTGTGGAAAAAAAGATGAGATGCATTCAAATGCTCAAGATCACAATGAATATTTTGTTTGACCCACAATGATTTCCCTCCCCTCCCCAATTGCTCAGAATTTCCTGGGAACAAAATGAAAACAAAACAAAAAAGAAAAACAACAAAAACATTTGCCTACCTCGGGTAATCACTAGATGGCAGGCACCCACCAGGGATTGCTACGGAGAACCGATCAGTCTGTCTGTGTGGTTGATTAAATTGAGATCATCAGTGGTGAGTGACTTCTGGTTTCCTTTGGGACAGCAGTACATTCAGCGCTGACTGGTTTTGGAATTGTCCCTTTGACACATGCATTAACTAGACAGGCCCCGTATCAGTTCTGGGAGGCAGGCAACTGTACTCATCCCAATTTCACAGATTTGGGAAGCTGACTCAGAGATGGAGGCATTTCCTCAAGGCCCTGACCCCCAGCTCAGTCCACTTCCAATGACTCTGCCTCTCACAGGAAGGTGACAGAAAAAAGACTAAGGAAAGGTATTAAAAAAAAAACCCATCTGTGACGGTGCTGTTCCTGGCGTGACCCACTGAGAGTGTCAGATCAGGACAAATCGCTTCCAAAAGGGCAACTAGAGCCCAAGGCTGGGGTTTCTCTGCCCTAAAGGCAAACCAAACCAGCCGAACTGAAAAGATTTTGGTTTCGCCCCACTGGCTAGCCACAAGTCACAGAAGCAATTCCCTTAGACACTCCAGCTTCCCAGTATCACCACCAGCAGCCACCTCTCCTGGGGACAAATGGTTATGAAAACCAATACCCCACTAAAAGAAAACAGTTCTCCCCAATTCCAAAGAATCAGGCCCCAGACCCAAGTCAATATACAAATCAGATCTTACCCACAAATCACGCTGTTGCCAATCCTTTAGAATCTAAAATCTGAAGGTTTATTATACAAGGAGAAAGATCTAGGTGAGGGTTCGGAATGGTTAAAGGAAATCAAATACATGCAGTAATGGCTTGCATCAGTTGTAGAATAACTGCAGGTTCAAATCAAAGTCTCTGGAATACAGCCCCTCCAGGGCTGGGTCAGCAGTCCTTTGGCCAAACTTCCTCCGGGGTAAAACTGGCAGACTGAAGACAAAATGGAGGTCCCTGTCCCAGGTTTATATAGACTTCCTCTTGTGGGTGGAGACCACCTCCTTCTTGCTGTTCAGAGTCCAGTTGTCAATGGAGCTTCAGAGTCATGTGGTTTCAGAACCACGCGGTCCAGTTACCTGACCAGCCAGGCCACATTCTTGGGGAAGCTCGCGCGTGGACGGGCTTCTACAAAGTTCATTGTGTAGCTGATAGTCCTTAATGGGCCGTCAAGCATGGTAAGCCCGGCTAACACTGAGGCTTCTGAAAATGTCCCCAACAGCCTAGCACGATATTTGGAAAGACAGACAGTACAGAGCCAATATTCATAACTTCAACTACAGAAATGATACACACATACAGCTAGCATAATCATAATCAGCAGATCATAACCTGGTCGTAAACACCTTATATGACCCCTTTTACCTAATATATGATGCCCCTACAGGACCTTGGTTGCACCAATGATCTATATTGTCCCAGATAATTTCAGTAACGTGACACCATCAAAAATCTCAAGGCAAACATTATTCATGAAGTACAAGCACATCAGCAGTATAAGCCCCGAAGGAAATCCCTTATGGAAAATTCATACAGAATTTAATAAAGAAGGAGACTATTTCTATGGACTTTTGGGATCATCCTAAACATACGAACAGACATCTATCCCTGCTATAGAATTTCATAGGATTATTCAGAAAACCTATAGGAAGAGCTGAAGGGAGCAGGGGTCCTGGAAGTTTTTATAGTGGGGGCGCTGAGAGCCATTGAACCAAACTGTAAACTCTGTATATAATGGAAACCACTTCCAGCCAGGGGGTGCAGTCCACCCGCCCCCAGATCCAGCACCTATGGAAGGGAGAGCGAGAACCTATAGTTTTTTAATTGTCCTATAGGAGTGACTCCTGACGTTCTACAGAAGGTCATCACTATTCAGTCCAATAGGGCTCTTCAGTTATGAGAATGAGTGGGGTCAGCGTACCTACCATCAAAGAGAACAGGGAAAGCTCAGAGTAGCAGAACGATGCCTCTCCACTTGCAACTGCGGCCAGAGATGAGGAAGTGAAGCGCCAGAGAGGTGATTAAAAACAGAAGTGATGAGAAAAAAATATGAAATTTAGATTGAGTAAATGTGCAGGAGTAAGTGACATTCACCCCTCACCCCACGCACATCCGCATCCCCCACCCCACCCCACACAGTCTGCAAGGCACAAAAAGACTGAAGTACCAGTAGCTGGGCTTCACGCATCTCACTTGTCATCAAAGACAGTGACTGGCGAGTGGCTTATGTCAGACAGCATGACTCATATTTGAGAAAGGATGAGGAGTTCATTAATGGAGCACTAAGCACTGGAAATGAGTAATAACAGGGACAAGTTGCTATGATTTCTGGAAGTGTATGAGGCGTCTTTCTAACCTGCTAGAATTCTGCAAACTGTGGATGAGAGAAACAAGCTACCACGCTTACATACAGTTCTTCTTCAGGTCTAGGCCATGTCTACACTACAGAATTATGTCAACCTAAGTTATGTCAGCATACAGCTGCCACAGTGATTACATCACTTCTGAGTGTCCACACTACACTCTTTGTGTTGGCGGTGCACCGTGGTTGGCTATCCAGCACAGAGTGTCTTGGGAAGTTTTTGCCTCGCCTCACAGGGGCCAAAATAAGTCGTGCAGAAGTGACTGGAAGCGTGGGCTCAACGTCCCATAATGCCGTGTTCTCCATCCCATAATTTCATTTCAATCCCATATTATTTCGTGCCTCTTTTCAAAATCCCCGCAACCCCGTGTGTCCCTCCTTGCTATCCGCCATCCCCGCTCTGCACTGTTGTGATGAGCATTGTGACTGGGGATCACCTGATCCTGCAATATTTGCAGAGCTGTAAGAGGAGCTGCGGGGAATATGATTCCTTGGAGGCTAGCTTTCTGTGGGACGTAGAAAGAAGCAATTCAAGGTTGTTGACGGCGCTCACGGAGCAGCTGCAGACGGTGGGGTGCTGGTTCTGGGCCCGAGAAACAAGCACGGACTGCTGGGATGGCATTGCCAAGCAGGTTTGGGATGATGAGCGGTGGCTGCAGAACTTCTGGATGCCCAAAGCAATATTCCTGGGTCCGTGTGCTGAACTCGCCCCAGCCCTCCAGTGCAGGGACACCAAAATGAGAGCCGCCCTGACAGTGGAGGAGCGAGTGGTGGTCACACGGTAGAAACTTGCAGTGCCAGATTGCTACTGGCCAGTTGGGAATCAGTTTGGAGTTGGGAAATCCACTGCAGAGGCTGTTGTGATACAAGTGTGTAGGGCAATTAATCGCCTCCTGCTATGCAGGACTGTGAGCCTGGGCAACATGCAGGACATAGTGGATGGCTTTGCAGCAATGGGGTACCTGAACTGTGGGCTTCACTGTGGGCTACACCAACACACGGTACCTTCCTGTAACTGATCCAGCAAGCTGTCTATTTACAGTTGACAAGACCCTGTAACTGTGCCCCGTAACCAAGTTGCCAGATTCCCCACCCTCCCCCCTCTTCGTGGGAGGGCATCCACGCTTTCATTGCTCTAGGGGCTGCTGTGCACCCATATCTGAGCACCCTTTCCCACGCTGAAGCCCTAACCACATATTCCCAGGATGCAGTAATGCAAGAAGGGTTAGACTGTAGTAGGGGCGGGCGTGCAAACAGCAGCTGGGCAGTGACAAAAAGGCCGTTTCTCTGACGTTATTCAACCGGGTGAGACGAGCGTGTTATGGGCTGGCTACAAACACGTGGTTCTGCTAGAACTGTAGAACATGGGGATGCAGAAGGAGATAGAAGTAAACCCTAGGGGAAGAAGAATATGGACTTGGAGCAGCACCAGAGTAGCTGGCTAATCGACACACAGATGGGGTCAATCCTGCTCTGTTATTCACCCATGCAAATCCAAAGCAACTTGACACCAGTAGAGCCAAGAGCAATGTTTGGTCCAGGTAACTCCTCTACCTATTCAGAAAACACTTCTAACAGAGCAAGGAAGGGTGCCTGCCACTAGTGCTGAAGGAGCCAGGAAGATAAACAGCTTCTCAGTGATTCTGCCTAGAGTACCCCAAAACATACACGAGCTGGAAAGGAGGATGAGGAAAAATAATTAAATGCTGATTTCACTGAGTTCCCTCACCTCCCTCTAAGCAAACTGAATCCAAAAGGAACTGAAAATGAGTGAAGTCTCCATTTCGATTTAGACAGCGAGGGGGAATGAAAACAGTTTAGATGAAACTAGTGCACAGAAGTTGAGTGAGCAGAATTCATTTAAGCAGCTGATATAGTGGGGGTAAAAGGAACCACAATGGGCTTGTCTTCCGTAGAAAACTGGGTCACTTTAGAATGATGCTAAGGAATCAGGTTAGCTTATGCCTATTGTTATTGCAGTCATGCCTATGAGTTGCAGTCCTGGATCAGAATTCCATTGTGCTAGGCGCTGTATAAACAGAACAGGATGTTATCCTAATGTGATGCTAACCACAATGCTGCAGTGAGTGGAAACAGGGGACATGTCGCGTTTAGCCTTCAGATAGCTGAGATTTAAAGAGTAAATTGGTTGCAATTATTTCATTTCCATATACACAAACATCTCTCCCTTAAATATCTCAAGACCTCAACATTCCTAGAGTTTAAATCCAGAAGGGAAAATTAGATAACGTGGTGTGACCTCCTGTATAACACATCTTTAACTTCAAACACCACAGCATGTTATAAATTTGATCTAGATTCCTTTGTTTAAATAAACTGCTTTGGTCCAAGGTGGTTCTTAGCAATCTTCAGCCCCTACTACCTCCTTCCCACTCCTGTCTTAGTTTTCCAGTGAGTTTACTGGCATGACGCTAAGTATAAGTGTTTCCAGAATTAGCATCCCCATACCGGACAGAGTTTCGCAGCGGTACACAACGTGCCTATTTTGTAGCATTGCCCATTTCTAATTTAGTGGCAAATGGCCAAATATCGCAGGGCAGTTTTCTGTTTGACTTTCTTTCTTTGAGTGTTTTATGGAGTCCCTCCTTCCTCCCTGTGAAAGGGTAAGTCAGAGGCTTTGTGGGAACATAAACAAGTCGCTCACTCTTGTTCTTTGCACGGGGAAAGAGAGAGTCTTACTTTCAATTTGTCCTCTCAGGGGTGATTATAAAGTCATTCCTTCTCGGCTTGCCAATTCCTCTTCGGAGGAGGAAGAAGGAGGAAGAGGAGGGGAGGGGCAACGGTTTGAGTTAAAGGCTATTTTAGGCCCAAATTTTCAAAAGTAATCAGTGCTTCTGGATGTCTCTGACTTTTAGGTGCCCCAGTTTGGACAAATTAAGCCCACCCCTTAAGCTCCCGCCCGCTGAAAAACAGGCCCCTTTAAAGTGTCTCAAGTTGGGTGCTCATAAATTTTAGAGCCAGAAGGGACCATTGTGATCCTCCTGCGTAACACAGGCCAGAGAATCTCACCGAATCATTTCGGCAGGAAGCTCAAAATCGCAGTTCTTCTCCTCAGGATCTCCCATGAGTTATGCAGTGAACAGAGACACCAGAATGACGAGTCACTGGTGAAAGTGTATGCCTTTAAAATCTATAAAGCAGGGAAATAGCTGGCTCACATCTCTGACATGCTTATTAGTCACTGTAAGAATTAAGATATTGGCCAAATTCAAAATGGACTTACATCAGGGCTCTTTCCTGGGGTGACACTTAGAGGCATGTTTGGGCAGTGCTGTGCTTTGTTTCCTGGAGTGGAATTCTGTTGGCCTCATTGCTATTACTGTCAGACCCGGCACTCTTCTTCTACTCAGGCTGCTCTGAACCAGTGGGCGGAGGCTGCTGATCCCATAGCTGCCTTGGGTTATTTGGGCTGGATCTCTATCTGTAGGTGGGGGAGAGATTAGTCCCGCAGACTCCCTCAGGAATGGAAGGCTAGGTTGTACAACTTTGCCAGGGCTCCCCAGCATGCTCAGAGAGCCGAGTTTCAGCATTTTATTTGCTATGTCAGTTGGGTCGCAAAGTTTCCAAGGAGTCCACACTTCAGGAGGTTTCTTCTATTGCTAAGGGCCTATCTAGAGGGGATTTTCCTTCCCTCGGGCACCTCCCTTTCTCCAAAACAGGCTTTTTCTATTCCCTCAGATAGTCTTTTACTTTTCCTATCTTAAGCACTTATGTGGCCCCCATTACTGGGGTATCTCCACTCACCCCTGTGAGGTGGGGAAGTGCCCTTATCCCCATTTCGCAGATGGGGAACAGAGAGGGGAAGGCCCAGATCCTAACTCTGATTGATTTCAACTGGAGGTTGAGCTTTGAGGATCTGGACCTAAATGACTTGCCCAGTCACACAGGAAGGCTGTAGGAGATCACGGAATTGAACCCAGTTCTCCCAAGTCCTAGCCTGGTGCCCTAAGCACTGGTCCCTCCTTCCTATCTTTTCTTCACTACAGCATTCTTCTCCGTCTCTTCTCTTTGCCTTCACAAACTGCCTCTCTTCCCCTTCTGCAGTGTTATAAGACAGCCCTGGGGCCAGACCCAAGCAAGTTCCCATGTAAAATCACCTCCTGCGTGGACCACACTTGGCGCCTGTTTCCAACGGTGGTTTAAAGAGTCGTCTTTTCACAACTGTCCGGCAGCAGCTTTCTGGAATCCTGCGTGAGGAGGAACCTCGAGGTCCAGGAAGCACTTTTCAGAGAAAAACAGCTGCCTCTGTGGCAGAAGAGCAGGGCTTTGAAGCCCTTTGCTGGTACAGGCAACAGGTTGGACAAACAGCTGCAGGGATGGTCTAGGTTTACTGGCCCTGCCTCAGTGCAGGGGCTGGCTTTGATGGTCCTTTCCAGCCCAACTGTGACACTGCACCCCATAGTCTTCACAGGTGATATTATTAGGATACGATTATGACAGAGTTCTGATGTATTCTATGCAAGATCAGTCATGTAAGGTGTCATGGGGAAGGTTATGATTTGCTGAACATAATTATCCTATTTGCATGCATGTATCATTTTTGTATCCAATGTTATGAATATTGACTATGTATCTATTTCGCATGTAGTTACACCTGGGTAATGCCCACTAGACAAGATATTTCCATTCTAGATCAGGGGTGGGGAATGGGCCATTAGGAAAACAACAGGCCATAGCAGAAGCTTATCTCTCACCTGAGAACGCTACAGATAGCCTCTGAATAATGGCTGCTATGACTCTACAAGGACATGTGATGTGACCACATGTCTTTAGACTTCATCTTGAGATGTCAGTGTTTTTCCACACACTACTCTGGGAACCAAGAAAGGGTTCCTGTCATAAGCAAAAGCTATGTAAGGCAGGGCCTGACAGGACCTGCGGTTCTTTGCCCCCACCCAAGAAGACTCCTGAAAACACCTGAGGAACAAAGACTGAGCTGGGGGAAGTGCTGGACCCAGGCTAAAGGGGTTTTTAGCCTGTGAATGGAACACCTGGGGATTTCAAGCTGAAAGGATGAGAATCTGCTATTCATATCCAATCTATTTAGTATTCTGAACTTAGTTTGTGTTTTTGTTTTATTTGCTAGCTAATCTGCTTTGATCTGTTTGCTATCTCCTTTAACCACTTAAAATCGATCTTTTGTAGTGAATAAATTTGTTTTTGCTTTATTTAAACCAGTGTTTGTGAATCCTAACTCAGGGGCAGAAAGCTGTTGCATATTCCTCTGTACATGAGGGAGGGGGCAAATTTCATGAGCTTCCTCTGTACAGTTCCCTGTGCAGTGCAAGATGGTATAATTTGGGGTTTCTATTCCAGGTGGGGTATGTGCCTGAGGAGCTTGTTGGTATCCTAGCTGCCACCTTCCTATGCAGGGGCTGGTCAAAGCATCTGTATATAACTGCAGCTGGGTGTGTTCCTGCTCATATGTATGTTGGTGAAAGTGCAGGCTGAAGCTTGTCACAGCAGTACAGTGTAAGAGAGAGCCCAGGCTGGTGGGTCAGGGAGGCTCAGCGGTACCCCAGTTCCAGCTGGCACCCCAGGGGGAATCGGTCACACCAACATCTCTATGATTCTACATCATGAACCAGAAGAGAGTAACTGGGGCAGGATGGGATGCTACGATGTCAGAACAAGTCCATGGGTGGGAACACAGGGATGGGGTTTAGCTGTAACCTTGGCCCCAGTAAACAAAGGTTCAAAACTGAAAATGTTGCTTAGGAACTGGAGACAATCAGGCTGTCCACAAGGCAGACTCAGAACCACAGAGCCTGGGGGACTGGAAACAGATATTGCTGAGGGCCCAGAGATCGGTTCGCTGTTTGAGTCAGGGATGTTTCTTCTTTCCTCTTTACTATTTCCAAGGCCAAAGTTAGGATTCAGGTTCAGCAGACGGTGCAGGGCGGGGGAATCTTACCCTCATTTTTCTCATTTTCTCTACCACAATGCAGCCACTCTGTAGGCTGCAGGAGAAAGAGGAGTTTGCTGCAATGCTGTTCTGTAGAACTGGCAGATTCTTTGGCCACAACTTCCTCATCTCCCCCAACCCTCCAATAAACACTCTGCAGGGAGCCCACCCCTTCAGCATAGTGGGGACTCAGACCCAAATCCTACATCCATCTGCAGGGAGTTGCTTTGGTTTCAGTGCATCTGAGGCCTTCCAAAGCTGTGGAGAAGGGGCAGGATTTGCCCTGCAGAAGCAGGTAAAAACATGCAGGAGGATCTTGGAACCCTGGTCCAGATTCTCAGCTGGTGCAAATCAGCCTACCTACGTTGATTACAAAGGAGCTATGTTGATTTACACCAGCTCGAAATGTTCCCTTGACTTAAATATAGATGGGGGGCAGGGTTAAAGTTAACAAAGCCGTAGAAACTGGCAATTTTTGCAAAAAAAAAAGAGTAAGTCTCCTCAGAAACAGCAGCCTCAGAGAAACACGGTTATTTTCTCAGATCTTATCATGGCAGATGAGGTGGTTTGCCATCCCCGGCCCACAGCATCTACAGTGCAGCTTCTTTTAGATCAATGGCTTTTTGACATAAACCAGAAATATCTTCGAGCCTAGACAAATTGCTGGGTCAGACATAAAGCAAGACAGGCCCCTTCTGTCTCTGCTAGCAGAACGAGACACCAGAACCCAGGAGGTTTGTGCACATCCCACCTGCGGTAACACACACAATGCTCGCACAGCATTACCACCACCTGAGGAAGGAAAAGCTGCTGCTTGTGTCTGTTCTGCTGTCTGGCTGCAAGTCAGCTTACGCAGCAAGTTGTATTCTAAGGGTCAAATCCAGGGCTGTCATGGAAGTCAATGGAGTTTCACCAACTTACAGCTGGTCCATGTGTCACAGAGTGTGTGGAGTCTGGATTCCTGCACCCCCACTTCCTGGGATTCACCGTGACTCTCAGCCAGCCAGTAGATCAGAAGGTTTGTTTGAGATGACAGAAACACAATCCAACTCAGAGCTTGTCAGTACAAACAGGACCCCTTAGTCAGGACTTTCTCAGGGGCAGAGAGATAAGACCCCGAATCCGGGCTCCCTCCTCTTCCCCAGCCAACTATCCACCCCCCAAAAAAACCCTGAAGCCGACTCCCTCTTCCTTTGTTCACTTCCCAGGCTCTAGGTGTCATCTCCCCCTCCCCCTTCTCATCTCCAGTTACAGCTTCAGGTATGTCCCCTTCAGAGCAACCCCCGCCGTCTCCAGTGAAACTCTTGAGATCACGTCCACCCTCCTCCCTGCTCGTCACACCATGCTTCCTCAGAGCGGAGGGAGGAGCAGTTTCCCATCACAGGCCAGGCCATGCAGCTGCCTGCTAGGAAACTAGGAGGGGAGGGTGACAAGAGATTCCTTTGTTACCTCCCTTCCTATAGAGCAGGCCTGCACAACTCGGAAAGCAGCGAGGGCCATATTACTGCAAAAAAACCAGCTGTGGGCCAAAAAGCCCCACCCTCACCCTGCCCCCATCCGTCTCCCCCCACCCCACCGCTTGGCTTGCCCCACCCCTACTCACCCCCTGCGGGCCACACAGTGAGCCCGTGCGGGCCTCATGTGGCCCCTGGGCCGCATGTTGTGCAGGCCTGGTCTAGAGCTCTCAGTGCAGCCCTTGCTCTCACTCTGCTCCTCTGGAGGCAGACGCAGAGACCTCAGCGCTTACTCACAACAAGCTTTGAGCCTTGGCACTTGTCACACACCTCAAGCCAAACCTCACCCACACCGGCACGCTGACAAGACAGAAAGGTTCCTTCTGTCTCACACGTGGTAACATTGCTGCGAAACAGGGCCGTGCTCGGAGCAGGAGAGAGACGCATCAGGCTTCTGTGCTTTACCAAAGCCATTGGTCGAACATCAGTTGACCAATTCCATGTGTATTTGTATGTCAGTAGCCTCCTGAAGTCCGCCCCATGGTGTATAGTGCTGAAGAAATGTAGAACTAAAGGCAGCCCCTGCCTTAAAGAGCTTACAACCTAAGACAAGCTAGAACAGGTGGATACTGACAGATAATGTGCCTAAGGAAACAATATTTCGGGGGAGAGATTTTGTGAGGTTTCATAACTGTGGAAGAGGGAAATTGAATTGTAATAAAGCAGAATCTCGCTAGTCCACACTAGCATCTGGAAGACCAGCTGTGAGTCACCACAGCCACTAACCATTGCAATAGGGTGCCATGGGGCCTTCTAATTTGGTGAGTGTGGGGGGAAAGAGGGTAGCAAAAACCTGTGGCCCAATTCCCCTCTCTGTAACATCACAGGGTTACATTGGTGTAAGAGAACGGAGTACCAGTCCCCTGGTGTTGGGGGGGATGATCCAGGGAAAGGGGAGGGCCAGCTCTGTGGCATGCTTCTCTTCTCCCTGACCCAACAGAAGCCTCTCTATGGGTTCACCATGATGATCAGGATCTGTAGGTGGGGAGGGGATGAAACAGCTGCTGTCAGCATCATCCAGTCTCCCATCACCACCATGTCCGTCAGCAGACCCATCCTAAGTTGATGCTGAGTGTTCCTGTCTATGCTCCCGTATCCACCCCCATGAGATGGGGCTCTAGGGGCAGCAGCCAATGGAGGACACCCTCATGCTACAGCTCCATCTGGGGCTGGATAGCTGGAGGCCCTGAGACCCTCCCACCCTGCAGCATCCTAGAGCCTGGGCACCTGCAATGAAACAACCCCGCAGCCCGAGGCCTGCAAGTCTGAGTCAGCTGGCACAGGCCTGCCATGGGCTTTTCTTTGCTGGGTAGACACACCTTCCATTCCTGGATGACTGCAAGGATTAGCACGTGGCCCAGTCAGTCACGCCTGGACCCCAGCTTTGCTGGCCTGGCGCTGAGAAACAGCTCACTGGATTGGCTCCAGTCTTCTCCTGGAAAGCCCGTTCTGGAACAAGGCTGCTCGTGCATTTTTGTCGTTTGCCAAACTCATCCATTCAAAGTCTTGCCTGGGTACATCTGTCCTGACTAAAGATGCCCGATTCTTACTAAAGAGAAGGAGGCAGGAGAAACATAGGGGAGAGGTGAGAAGAAAAAGGTAGTTATGAAGTGAACACACCAGAGGACATGAGACTGGAGTAGCAACAATGTGTTGCTCATGTCTTGAGTTTGCTCAGGGAACAGTAATGGGGACGGAGATGTTGTCTGGAGTCCTCTCTTCATTAGATCTTTCAGAGTCAGGAAAGAGGCCCAAAAATACGCTGATAAATCTCTGGATACCAGCACATGTGGATATCACTCATGGTGTGGGATGGTGCTGATGGTGAAGGAGGGTGCCCTTTGATAAGGTGATTGATTAAAGGCACCAAAGGCGCTCCCCAGAAATGGAATGTCCTGAAGGGTTGATACCCTTGTCCCATGCAAAGTGTCCAATCAAACTGAACATCCAATAGTCCACACAGAGGCATTGGCTGCTATCTCAAAGTGATCCTGGTCTGTTGCTACTACAGTGCAATAACTTCATCAAAAGCCATGGGAACTCCCTAGCAACAGTTCTTTAGGCCACACATTTCACCAGAGTTGATTGCATGGGGCTCAGGTAATTAAAACCACTTTGCTTCAACCACCTTTGAGTTCAGAAAGATCTGCCTGGCGCTCAACAATTTCAGTTTGAAACCAGGGGTAAGGATCACGATGGTTTTTGTGTTTTACGTGCCAAAGCGGGACTCCATTTCCCCACTTCTCACATATGTGGTTTGACAGATGCCTAGTGCAGGTGAACGCAGAACACTACAACTTGACAGCACGCAAGGTTAGTGGTTGGCTAGCTCTGGTTTGAGAAGCGAAATAAGTTGGGTGCCGGTGTTGAAGTCAGCAGCTTGGAGGATGCATCACGAGTGTGGTTTCCATGGGCAGAGGTCACAGGATGGCTTAGCGAAGGCAACGGCAGGTCTGTTTAGAACAAATACGGAGAAATGAACGTTCACAGAGCGTGATCAGCCTGGGAAGCTGTTAGGCTCTAGCAATGGTAGCTGAATTATGGAGGTGCTGGACTGCATGAAGGATTAAGGCCCCAGCTGTGTCTTGGACATCTCCCCCACTCTGGAAGTCCCTCTGCACGTGCTAGCTCAAAGTGCCGACAGCTGAATTCGTTTCCTCCAAACCCTCTCACCTCCCTTCCATCAACAATTCCATCGTCCTCCCTGCCTTGTACTCTCCAAGGTCTGCGACTTTGGAGCACTCTCCTCTCCTCTCCCAACTGTACAAAGTGCAAGGTCACACACTTATGGCCTAATAAAAATTTCTGCTGCAAGCTGAGGGCTCATCAAGCACCAATGTGATGCAGCTGTGAAAAAGGCACGTGTGATTCTAGGATGGATGAGGCGAGGCGAGATAGGGAAGTATTAATGCCATTGGACAAGGCACTGGTAAGACCTCATCTTGGAATAGTATGTGCAATTCTGCTCACCCATGTTCAAGAAAAATGATTTTAAACTGGAACAGATGCGGAGAAGAGCTACTAGGATGATCAGGGGAACGCAGGGCCTATCGTATGGGAGGAGATTGGAAGAGCTTGTGTTGTTCAGCCTAGCTGAAGGAAGGCTGAGAGGGGATATCATTGCTCTGTATAAATACATTGGGGGTCCGGGTGGGGGAAGAGATACCAGGGCAGATGAAGAGCTATTGAAGCTAAAGGACAATGGTGGCACAAGAACAAATGGATATAAACTGGCCATGAACAAATTCAGGCAGGAAATTAGGAAGTTTCTAACCAACAGAGGGATTCTGGAACATCCTCTCAACAGGAGCTGTGGGGACAAACAACGCCATTAGTTTTAAGAGAACCGGACCACATTTAAGAGTGCGATTGGATGATGGGGTTGCTTGTGATGGCGGGGGGCTTGGCTCAGCAGGGACTCCCCCTCCCCCCAACATATTCTAGGAGGGGGTTTTAAATCTCCTTCATCTGAAACATCAGGAATGGCTGCAGCTGGAGATGGGACATTGGACAGGGAGAGCCAGGGCTCTGAGGTGGCACCGAGCGTCCTCTCTCTCAGGTGTTTGGCTGGCTGGTTCTTGTTCACATGCTCAAGTTCTAACTGATCACTGCCATATATGATCTCAGAAAGGCATCCCCCTGCCCCGCCCGGGTTAGCTTGGCAGTGACTGGTGGGGTGGGGTCACTTTCCTCTGTAGCACGTGGTTGCGGACCACTAGCCAGGATTTCCTGGGTCCATCTCTGTTAAATCACTTCCCTGCCATTGCAGGAGGCCAGAGGTTCTGGTGCACCTCAGTCCCTCCTGTTCTCTGCCTGTGGCACATACTACAGCTTCCTGTGGACTGTAGTACTTTGGTCTCATTTCAATTGTTAGGTACAGCGTGTGGGTGCTCGGTGTTGTCGTTGTTGGCCTGTGGCATGCTGGAGGTCAGACTATATGATCTAGTGGTCCCTTCTGGCCCTCAATTCTGTGATTCCACGCTTCTGAGCACAGACATGAGAGGTGGCTGATGGTTGAAAGAAGAGAGGGAAGCCCTCACATTACGAGCACAGCTGCCCTTTAGTTGGAACAGGAGAGGCCTGTGGTTTTGCTGCAGAAATTCGTGAGTTTCGCTTCCTCTCATCTCCTGTATGTGGGTTTGGTAGATGAGGAGCGTGGTGCCAACCAAGAAATGCCTGGGGAGCCGCAGGGCCCAGGGTTGAGACGTGAAGGGAGTGGGTTGGTGCTGGCGTAGACGCCCAACACACACAGGTGGCAGTGTACGTGTGATCCTGTCAGTGCTGGACAAGAGGGGAGCGGATGAGCTTGAGAATGAGTTTAAGGACAAGGTGATCAGTCAGAGAGATCTGCAGGCACCTACCCACCCATACGGGTTTGCTTATAGTTCTGAGGTCCTGAGCTAAGTGATCTTGGAAATGTTGATAGCCAAGAACAGTCCTCTCCATGGTTCATTTCTGCTTTCCAGAGGAATTGTGCTCTGGTAAGGGATGGGTAAGAGCTCCATCCCCCCTTATCCCACCTCCTGGAACTAGGTCTCTTTAGCTGTGTCACGCTTCTGCTCCTCAGGACCCATTCCTAGCATGTGTATGAATGGGGGTGGGGGGTGAACAGTACTCTTTACTAGTTTTTTCTTCCCCCCTTCTCTCTTTAAAGCAGGGTGGTGTTCTGTTCTTCCGACCCTTCCCAATAACCCAGAGAAAACCATCCTATTTACCGTGTTATCCCTTTCAAAAGAGGGCTTGTTTGACTCTTAGGAAGCTAGAATTTGTCTCCACAGAGAGGAGCAAATTAAACCCCTCCATAAAGGGTTAGTAAGTTAATAACAGACCCAGAGAGAATTCTTCAGATCCTGGGATAAACACTAGGGTTAGAACCAAGTCAAAGCTCAGACTTGGATCCCAAGGCGATCTCAAGATGGGCTGGGGTCTGAGCTTGGATCTGGGCCCATCTCTAGTTTTAAAGTGTCTCACTCACTGTTCATCTTCCAGGCAGGAATTCATGGGTTTGGCTGCAAGCGACCCAGAATTCTGTAGTTTCGATACTAGATAGGAAAAAGCAGCCTTCAGCTAGAAGTTTTGTTTTGAGTTTGTGGGTTCCTTCAGAGGCGCCACTCATACCGCGACACTCGGGGAGGAGAGTGGCCCTTATATCCTCTCAGACAAAGGGCCAACAAGCCTCTCCTGAGCGAGACCTTGCTTGGTCCCTCTAGCCCCTCACTGAGTGGGCAGGTTATGCGCAGCTCTCCCTCCTCTGCCTTGTGGGCCTGTGTCAACCATCGCTGTTGCCATGGATTGGCCCTGTTGCTGGCAGGTCACAGATGCTGAACTACCCTGCTCACTGTGGCAGGGAAGGAGGCAGCAACAGTCACATCACCTTTATCACGGGGGCTGCCCAGGGCTATAGTCTGGTTCAGATTGCACAGCAGTTCACATATCTGGTCTCTTGGCCATGTCTATATTAGGGGAATTCAGAAAGATGCTTCTGGATTCAGCTGCACCGGCAGTAGGTTCCTAGCAGGTCCTCTCATGTAGACAAGGTTCTAGCAGCCCTATTGCCACCATGGCAATCCTAGTGTGCAGAGGGCGAGAGATATTTTAACAATAATACTACCGCTGAGCTCTTCTACGACTGATCAGTAGACCTCAAAACACTTTACGAAAGGAAGTCAGTATTAGAGCTGATAGGGAATTTAAAAAAAAAGTAATTGGAAAATGCGGATTTGTTGAAGTCAAAATGGTGAAGGGCTAGTTTTAACTAATTTCTTATTTCAAAAGAAAAATGGCGGGGGGAAGTTTAAAAGCCCTCCAAACATCCCACTCTGACATTTCCAAAATGGAAAATTCTGGTTGTTCCAAAACGACTTTCCATTTAGAAATTTAAACCAATTATAGAAAAATGTTCAAATAAACATCAAAAATCCAAACAAGATGTTTTGATTTACCTCAACTGATTTTTGAGGGGAGTGGGATGGGGGGCAGAAAATGCCAGTTTGCTAACATTTGAGATGGACTTTTCGTATTGATTTGGGAAAGGAAAAGTTTTTTGAAGTTTCAAAAGTTTTCCTAGAGCAGGAAAACTGTTTTTGTCAGTATCATTATGCCCATTTTACAGATGGGGAAAAAGGAAGCACAGAGAGGTGAAGTGACTTGTCCAAGATTGTGTAGCAAGCCACTGGCAGAAATGGGAATACAACCCTGATCTGCAGAGTCCTGATCCAGTTCTCCACCCACTAGGCCACACTGCTCCCCATGTTATGTGCTCAGCATGAAGTTAAGAGGACCAGCTACCATAGATGCTGGAACAGGGGTTGGATAGAAGTGCAGCTGCACCCCTTGACTTAAAGTGGTTTGCATTATACAAAGTGTTTACATTTTTGGTACAAATGGCTTTTAGCCCCCACTATAAAAATTGTTCCTGCACACCTGCGAGTTGCCATGTACTAAAACTATAACGTTGCTCTAGACCAGTGTTTTAAAAACATGTTAGTTAAAACAATGCCATGCATCCCAGCACGGACGGGCTCTGAAGTTGAAACCATGCTAGCAAGAAGCTTGTAATACAGCTGTGAGTTACCATTCCAGACCTCAGCGCCCATTGTGGCATCAAGCCGAGTAGCCAGCTTTACAAAGCAATTCAGCATGTTGAATGCTGAGCAATTCTGAAAATAATGGGAATGGCAGGGGAGGGGAGAAAAATGCTTAAGTAAACTAACAATCCCTTATCTGTTTAGCAGAGCCCAGTCGCCAATGATCTAGTCTTGTGACGGAGACAGCCTGTCCCTGGGATCTTTGGATTGTTAAAGATTTCTAGTAAAGAAAAGATCATCGCATATCCCTAGGCAGGGTGGCCTACAGAAGCTGTAATGGAATACTAAACTGCATTGTACAGTTCAGCCACTAGGTGGCACTATGTAAAACACCTTAAACACCTCAGCCATACCAGGCAGAGCATTAAAGGATCTTATGATGAACAAATGCAACCTCTGTGACCAGTCCTGCTCTGCTACAAGAATACATGACATACTCTGCTACCCTGTTCCTGAATCACTGTTAGCCAAATGCAGAGAGGAATTTAACAAGAGAAGGGGCTCCCCAGCTCTGATCTCCATCTCGTTGTAATCTTTCAGGTTGCCACGTGCCTCCATCACTGCATTAGCTCATGCTCCCAGAGGTAGGATCTGATCATTATGATTAGGGTGACCAAACCGCAAGTGTGAAAAATCGGGACAGGGAGATAGGGGGGGTAGTAGGCGTTTATGTAAGACACAGCCTCAAATATCTGGACTGTCCCTATACAATTGGGATATCTGATCACCCTAACTATGATAAAGGCCAGTGAGTCACTGCACAAAAATGCCCCATGGTTCTAAGATGGGCCACAGGAAGCTAAAGGCCTGACTCCATCAAAACAAACAACCCTGCTTTGCAAATAAATCACCCGATTCTCGTGTCGCTGGAGGCTGGGCCTTCACACGCTTCAGTGTGAAGAGTTTCCCATGCATGTTCTGAGCAGGCCTGTGAGACACCCACAAACCCGTGAGTGGCCATCCGCACCGTGTCTATACCAGTGTTTCCACTGTTGTGGCTGCGAGTGTTGATAGGCTGCTCTGAGCGGCTGGCGAGAAGGTTTTCAGCAGAAAGGCTCCCATACAGTGAGTGAATGTGATAGCTACATGTTGTGTGGTTACAGCTTCTAAGAAAGCAGCTATGTGGCTGTTGTCTCTCTAGACGCAGTCCACTTTGTGCTTGCTAGTGTGAACTCTTCTGTCTCCAAAGTATGCTCAAAAAGCAGATGCCATCAGCACAAGGAGGATACGCTATATTCCTCGTAGGTAACAAAGAGGCTGAATCTCCGCTTTGAGCGCCCAACTTAAGCTTAAGTGTAGCTAAACCTAGGTCAACTAGCTACATGACTCAGGGCTGTGGAAAATGTTGTCCCTGGTGCAACAAAATTTGGTTGGCCTAGCCACCAGTGTCCTCCATGAACTTACCTAATTCTTTTCTGAATCCAGTTATAGTTTTGGCCTTTACAACATCTCCTGGTTGACTGTACATTGTGTGAGGAAATATTTCCTTTTGTTTGTTTTAAGCCTTCTGCCTTTTAATTTCATTGGCTGGTCCCTAGTTCTTGTGTTATGAGAAGGAGTAAATAACACTTCCTTATGCATTTTCCTTATGCATTTTCTCCACACCAGTCATGATTTCATAGATCTCAATCATATCCCGCCCTTAGTCATTTCTTATCCACACTGAACACTTCCAGTCTTATTAATCTCTCCTCATATGGAAGCTGTTCCATACCCCACATCTTTTCTGTTGCCCTTTTCTATACCTTTTGCAATCCCAATATGATGAGCTACTGAGATCAGGTACATCCAGAGGTGGCTAGTTGAGCCTAGACCTACCAGCAAGAAGCCATCTAGACCAGCCACATGGGAAATCAGAGGCTGTGACGGGTTGGGTCACAGAGACCCCCTTGGGACTGCCATCTAGTGTACTGAGACTACCTCTGAACCTGTTTTCCCTGGCAGCTTGAGACTTCAGTAGCCTGTCTTGTTGAGCCAGACACGCTAGCCTCCTACAAACACAAACCCAGCTCTGAACCACATCCCCCACAAGCTGCAGACTTAACTGAAAACACCTTAAGAAGTGGTCCTGTCTCCAGCACCCAGATTCCCAGTTACCAATGGGATCCAAACCCCAAATAAATCTGTTTTACTCTGTATAAAGCTTATACAGGGTAAACTCATAAATTGTTCGCCCCCTAGAACACTGATCGAGAGATATGCACAGCTGATTGTTCCCCGCAGGAATTACTTACTTAGGGTCAATTAATAAGCAAAAAGTGATTTTATTAATTATAAAAAGCAGGATTTTAAGTGGTTCCAAGTAATAACAGACAAAACAAAGTAAATTGTCAAGCAAAATAAAACAAAAGCACACAAGTCTAAGCCGAATACAGTAGGAAATTAAATGCAAATAAAGTTCACCCTCAGAGATGTTTCGATAACCTTCTTTTACAGACTAGACTCCTTCGTAGTCTAGGTCCAGCAATTACTCTCACCCCTGTAGTTACTGTCCTTTGTTCCAGTTTCTTTCAGGCATCTTTTTGGGATGGAGAGGCTATCTTTTGAGCCAGCAGAAGATAAAATGGAGGGATTTCCAAGGCCTTATATAGTCCCTCTTGTGAGTGGAAACCCCTTTTTTCTCCTGTGTAAAATCACCTCAATAAGATGGAGTTTGTAGCCACCTGGGCAAGTCACATGTCTATGAATGACTCAGCTTTTTGCAGGCCAATGCCATTGTTTACATGGTAGTTTGAATGTTCCAGGAAAACTCAGATGTGGATTGGCATCTCCCAAAGTCCATTGTCAGTTAAGTGTTTCTTGATTGGGCACTTACTGAGAATAATCCTTTCTCCAGAAGCTGACCACATGCTTCACTGAGGCTATTTAGAATCAAACAAGTACAGAGCCAATATTCATAATTTCAAATACAAAAACGACACACACATACAGATGGCATAATCATAACCAGCAAACTACAACCTTCCCATAGACAGCCCACTTGGCCTCCTCTATCCAAGACCTGGGGCAGCCATCGGACTCTGGCTGCAACAATGATCCATACGGTCACAGTTGATGTCAAGTTGAGCCTAGCCCCAGACCAGCCACAGACACATGGGGAATCGGAGGCATTGATTCTTTTCAATCAGTTTCCTAGAGCTTAAATGCTGACTACTCTTGGGGGCTGCTCTGCTGGGGTTCATGAGCTGCCCTGACCCCCCCATCAAAGCCCCATGCAGTGTTCTTCATTTCTCCACAGGGCAGCCGTAGCCAACCAAAAAAAGAACAGCGTTTTCTCTCAAGGGTGGCATGGAGACTGGGAGTCAGGACTCCTGGGTTCTGCTCCACACTAACCAATAGTGACATCTTGGACACATCATGGAGCGTCTCTGTGCTATACTTTCCTCCTAACTGCAGAATGGAGAGAACTATCTACCTCCGGAGGTTTGGGATGGTCCGTTAGTGTATGCAGAGCACTTCCAGAGCCTGGGGCCAAAGGCCCAAGTAAAGTGTTTATTATTTTATTTTTGTACTAAGGATCCAGGATGTTTCCCCATCCCAGCTCTCTCCCACGCTAGGGGGCATCCTCCTTCTGCAGCCTCAAGCCGCTCCAGTTCTTCCCTCATCCTCCCCATCCTAGATGATTCTCAGGTATGTCTCTCATATCTTATCAGCTTTAAAAGTGGGGAGATAGCAGATCCTCAGTGTGACATCCTACCCCCACATTGGCTACAGCTCTCAGGTCATGAGTCTGGCTCACAACCAGATCCACTAAGTCATTTAGGGGCATAAACCCCATGGATTTCAATGGGAGTTGGTTGTCTCGGTGCTCTGGAGCATCCATAATCCGTAGCAGATATACCTTGACTTCAGGTGAAGCAGGGTCATCCTCAGCCTATGGTTTCCTTTCGAGACAGCAGCCAACCCTGCACAAGTGTTGGAAGACCGGATCGCATCTATCAGTTCTATAACTACCACATTACAAATACTGAACCTCAGGACGCCACAGTAACATCAGATCAGGATCCGAAAATCATTCTGTTCTTTAAAGTGCAGCAGGGCATACTTCCTCCCCGTTCTTTCATACCCCTGAAACCTCTCAGACTCTGCCCATTAAGTGGCAACTCCATAAATTCATGTATATTCCCCACACTAGTACAGTCTCATGCAGCAAGGTACTGACAATGTCTCTTGCCCTTTCCCACAAGGCCGGTGAAGAACAAAGCTCACCTTTCCCACACATACTAGACTGTGTTAGACCAGATCCTCCCTCCTCATTACCTTCCGGTGTCTTCTTTCATATCCCTCAACTATGGCTAAATTGGTTCATCAGCCCTCCTAGCCTGACCATCTGATCAGTTTCACAGTCCCAATCAGCCTTCTCTAGGGAAACTGATTGGCGCCTAAGTGATCAGAGCTGGTTCCCCTGCTAGTTTCCAGTCCTCTGTCACAGACAGCAACAAAACAAGTGATCTGAAATGTTCTTTTCCCCAGGCTGATTCTTAGTCATACACACAAAGGATGGAGCTGATTGCCTAATACATAGAAAACAGGCCTTATCTTTGATCGGGAGACTGTATCCTGTACTAGCAAGGATGGAATCAGTGATTTCATAGGTCCTTTCCAACTCTGAGGACTATGGAGCTATTTGAAGGCAGACAAGCTAAAAACATGGAGGGGTGTATATGTGTTATGATTTGTTTGGCTAGATTTGTTCGTTGCTGTTGCTCTTTTAATGCACTGCGGATTTACAGCATTCTCTAACTAAGGGCAGCAAGCCAGTCATGGTGATCTGAAGATAAAAACTCAGCCAGAGTCTGTGACATTAAAGGTAAATGCTTCCCGGTGGGGCTCACGCGGCAGGTCTCAGAGCCTCATATCCATTCACCTTTAAGCACACAGCAGTCCTGCTTATATGTGGAATGAAGCTTACAGGAAATAAGCGCTTGGAGCAGGAAGAATCCCCCCGGCGCACCTGCAGAAGGCGAAGCGGAACTATGACAGTATAAAATCCCTACGGCGTCAATGCCGAGGATCTTCGCTAGGGGCCTCTAGCCATCAGGAATAAAAAAAGGTTTACATTTATGACAATGTACATCAAGACTAACCAGTTGGAAAGGAGAGGAGGGGCTTATTGATTAACATTCTTAACAAGGGCCAAGCAGGGGACATTTTAATAAGTGGGAGCAAGCCAGCATGGCTGATCACTGGGTTGCATTTAGAGGGTTGAGGGTAACTTCTTGCCCTTCGGGCGATCGCTCTCTCTTGCATACACACCAAGCTTTACTGTAGCTGTGGTGGAGGCACTTGACTAGCTCCATGCCAACAGATAACAAGAAAAGCTTTTTGGTGATAACTAAAGAACAGGTGACGCTGGTGACTTAGCAGGGGCAGGTGCACCGGAGATTATCAACAACTGCAGAGATTACAAACATCTGTTGCTATATCATTTCTCCTGTGAGTGGGTGCTTGGTACCTTTAGGACAGGTTCCCCACAGACAGAACCAAGCAGGACTCATCCTGACAGCATAATCAGCTTTAGGATTTTACCCCTGCCCTACAGTCTCTGATTCCCAAATTCATCCCTTTAGTCCTTCCCCTCACCATCCCAATCCCTTTCCCAAGTCTTCTCAGTCTCTATTTGGCCTTCTACTCTCCTAAGGGCTCTCAGACAGCAGGACATTCCATAGCCCCATATGGGATTCAGGGCCATTCCACAAATTCTGGAGGTGTTGGGTCTACCTCTCTAGGTTTGTAGTTTTGCACTGCAGAACAGGAGCAAACGAGTCCCCAAACATTCTCTCTGAGTCAATACACTTCCCCATAACCACATTCTCCTTCCTGTTATCTCCAAGGCTGGCTTCCTGGTTCCCTGCACTTTGGTTGCATTGGCTTGTCTTGTGCCAATGGATCAGGTTTATTTAAAGGTCGAGGATGTAGAGATGGATGGGCCTGAATCAAGTCCTTGGATCTGAATGTCCTGAGCTTGGGGGAATCTGGATCCGGAGCCACCCTCTGTGGCTCAGGCACAAGTTGACCTAAATGCCTCCTCCCGCTGCGTCTTCCTATTTCCGTCGGCCATCTCCTTATTCCCCACCCTTCTCCTATCCACGTCCCCCGTCACAGCTGGCTTTGATCTCTGCCCACATGAATTTGTTTTGGGGCCACGTGCTGAGGAACAGAGAGACAATTGTGTGATGGACCGTGATGAAAAACCATCTTGTTGCATCTGCTGCTCCCCCTCTGAGCAAGAATGGCTGCTCTTCAAAGGAAGAGACGTTAGCCCTGGTCACGAATGGGCTGTGCATTACTAGTCACATGGCAGGGACACTGTTCGGAATCCCCTGAGGAGATCTTGGTGGGCACAGGTCTGAGGCAAGAAGTTCCTCTTTCCCGTGGGAATGAAAATGTTTGTGTAATTAGAACAACACAAGCAGTACCACCATAGAGCTGCTCAGCCCTCTCCTTCCACACACCAATGTAGCAACACTGCCAGGGTAATGCACAGCAACACAGGAAAGACCAGGTAGAAGAAGATGTGGTTCCTTTTATCTGTCTGGCAACTGTGGTTCTTCAAGATCCGTTGAACATCTGTGTTCCACTGTTGGCGTGTGCATGCCCAGTGCACTTGACCAGGAGACTTTTGGGCCAGCACTATTTGTTGGAATGGTGTATGGATCCTTCCTGAGTGCCCTCATGCTTCCAGCTGAGGGCATGAGGTTCCTTCGCCATTCTGAAATTGTGATATTAATAAACTGGATGGAGGGTGAGTCTTGGACTATGGATGTGCACAACACAACTCGATGAACCACAGACACTATACAGGTAATGAACTATTTCTTCTTTTCCGAGTAACCGTGCACACATATATTCCACTATTAGTGATTTCCAAGCAGTGCTCCTTCAATGGAGTATACTTAAACAGTGAGCGCAGAACTACCTTTCCAAAGTTTGCATCAGCTCTGAATGCTTCAATAAGAGCACAATGATGAGTGAACATTTGTACCAAAGACCAGTTTTCCGCTTGCCAAGTGTTTAGGACGGGAACATTGCTGAGAAAAGCCCGAGATACTTGAGCCCTGGAAGAATGATGCTGTCCCCTTTCCCAAGTCATTACATGTCTTGATGCAGGCAGATATCCAGCTGGAAATGCTTTGTGCTGATAGTACGTGGCCTCTCATTCTCTCTGAGTAAGCTACAAAGAGCCTTGCTGAGGATCTAAATTGTGTCGTCCTGTCTATGTAAAATAAGATTGCCCTGGGGACATCCAGAAAACATAACCTCTCCTCACCCCCAGGAGCACGCAGTTTCAGAATCATAGAAGATCAGGGTTGGAAGAGACGCCAGGAGGTCATCTAGTCCAACCCTTTGCTCAAAGCAGGACCAATCCCCAACTAAATCATCCCAGCTAGGGCTTTGTCAAGCCTGACCTTAAAAACCACTAAGGATGGAGATTCCACCACCTCCCTAGGTAATCCATTCCACTGTTTCATCACCTTCTTAGTGAAAGGATATTGGCAAATATATGACCTGATTCAAGTGAAATTCAGTGACTGCTTTCAATAAAAACAATGAGTGAGGCCTTAATGAGACCTGGTTCTTACAAAATACAGCATATAAGGGCCTTGCCATTAAAACTTGAAGCTCTCCTACTCTTCTTGGTTATGTTATTGCCATCAAAAAGACTGTCTTAGGTGATAAATGGAAGAAAGAACATGAAAGCCAGTGGCTCAAATGATAGTTGCATAAGTCTTGCCAATACTAAATTAAGGTCAGGGGAAAGCATTAGTTCCTTTACTGGAGGTTAATCTTATTAGGCATTTTAGAAGCCTTCTCCTCACAGGATGGGGAAAAAACAGAATGCCTGTAGAACAGATGGTGACTGGAGAACTGGCTGCAAGGTGGACTTTTATTGAAATTCGTAGAGAGACCTGTTTGCTTTAAGTCTAGCAGATATTCCACAATATCTTCCTTGGATGATGGCTAGGCCAAGTCGAAAATCTCCCCTCCCTTCCCCTTAGCTAGGTGAATTGTTCTGGTTGAGCTTTTCCTGCTGTTAAACAAGGTGTTCTGAACGCCATTGTAGGCAGAACCTCTGATGGTATTAGCCCATCAAAATCCGTGAGGACCAGAGTGAGGACTTTGCCAAGATCTTAGGTAATTCCATCTGGGACAAGTGGAAGGCTTATGAGAGGCTGTACTGGCGGAGTCTGAAGAGCTGAAAAATAAAATTTCCTCAGCCACGCCAGAGCTATTGGAATCATTCTGACCTGATCTTGTTCCAGTTTTCTGGTGAGTTTGGGAATTCTGGGGATGGAGGGTCTGAGTGCATAAGATCTGAGCCCCAAGGAAGCACAAACGCATCTGTTATCAATTCTAGGCTGTGACTGCCCTGGCACAGAAGTGGCGACGTTTTCTATTCTCCCTGCTAGGGTATAGTTCTAAAGCAGGGATATCCCCTTTATTGAAAATCATTTTAACTCTTTTGTATATCAGAGTCTGTTCATGGGCATGGATGGACTTCTGCACAGGTGATCTGCTAGAACACTCTGCACTCTGAGAAGATGAGATGCCCTGAGAGTGATGTCGTGCCAGATGCAGAAGTGTCAGAGGATAATGGACTGGAATCTAGCCCACCTTGTTGAGGTAAAACATAGCAGTCGCATGGCCTGTCATTACTTGGACTGGAAGGCTTTTGACAGATGGTGGGAAAACTTCACAGGCATAAAGAACGGCCCTCAGCTCCAAAATGTTTTTTTGGAGAGCTGATTCTTGGCTGGACCAGAGACCCTGAGTCTGTTTGCTATCTAGATGAGCTCCCAAGTCCAGAGTGGATGTGTCCATCACTCACATCTTCGATGGAAGAGAAGGGGAACCGCCTACCCTCCCTGTGCAGATGTTTCCAGACTCCTCCACCAATGTAACAATGATACGATTTGAGCAGGTAAGGAGATCAGCATGTCCAGAAAATGCTTGTTTGGCTGATACGCAAACCTCACCCAGCTTTGCATGCACATCAGGTGACGTGTGGTACACTGAGTCACATACATGCTGGATGTCATGAGTAGCAGCAGCCTCAAACAAGAGCTCCCTGTGGTTCTCAGTTGAACTTACAGATTGGTGCACAGGTTTAGTTGGGAGTGGAATCTTTCCTGAGGCAGGCAGGCGGCTGCAGTTGTAGAATCAAAAATGGCCCCAATGAACTCGATTCTTCGTACAGAGTATAGTATCAGTTTGTCCTTGTTTATTTTCAGACCCACTTGTGCAAACAGGGACTGGCTCTGATCAAAGTTGTTCATCACTTGATATGCTCACAAATCAACCAGTCGTCCAGAGACAGGAATACCTGAGTCATCTGAGATGTGCTGCTACCTCTACTATGCACTTTGTAAGACTTCTTGGGACTGATGAGAGGTAGTGGTTTAAGTTTCCCATACTAAAAACCTTAAGTACTTTCTGTGTCTTGGGTGGATAACTGCATCAAAATAGGAATCCTGTTGACCAATGTACCAATCATTGGGATCTAAGGATGAGGAAATGAAGGCAGGGGACACCATCCTGAATTTTTGCTTATTGGTGAAGCTGTTCACTTCCCTTAAGTCTAGGATAGCCTCAACCCCCTCTCATTTTGGGGTGAAAATATCAGGAGTAGAACTTACTTCCCTATAGTATAAAGGGAGCCCCATCTTCAAGAGCTAGAAGAAACTGCATCTCCTGAGGAGGTCCCTGGGGGTAGGGCAAAAATTTGAATTAGATGGTGTATCCCAGTTCCATAGTCTCTAGAACTCACTGATCAGTGGTTATGGAGTTCCAGGCAGCAGAGAAGTGCGGTATGACAGGTTCCCAAAGGGTACCTTGGGAAGATCCAGAACGGATTGAGAAGATCCAGAATAACTGGCGTTCTGCAGTCAAATTGGCTGCCTTGAATGGGTCAAACATATTCATGCCAAAGTGGAAGGCTGTCTTCATGAAAATTTGTGCCACTTTCTGGAGGGGTCAGGTTGAATGGAGGACTAACTATGGTACTGTTGAGGCTTACCTTGCCTCCTCTTGAGGGCTAGCGACTCAAGTACGTAGCCAGGATCCCGGACGGGGTTGTACAGCCCTTGCTGCTGTGACTCTACTTTTGCTGTTCTTCAGTTAATTAGATCAATGCTCCATCTGCTGTACTCCCACCTCTGATTGCAGTGGAGACATAACCTCTGAGAAGGACTCACAAATACTGTATTTGTCCCTACCGTGCCCTTCACCTAAACAGATGAGTAAGGCTACACTTTTTATTCACAGAAAATTGTAATACATTTAATGGCAGAGGTGTGGGAAAGAAGGAAGAGTTGGATAGTGAACCCATGCCGCAACTGCTGTCTGTCCCATGGGGCTGGGCCTGGGTCCCCACTCCAGGGGTTGCAAGCCGACCCACGTGGTTGCAATGCCACTCCACATTGGCAAATCCACACTTCCATGGATGGAGATGGGGGTGGACAGCCAGATTTGCTTGGCATTGAGACCTAGCATGCTGGGTCGCAATGCAATTCAGGTTTGACACATTCACCCCTCCATCTGCAGCAGGGCAGATGCACAAAACCTGAGTGGTGCTGTGACCACGTGGGCCAGGACGAAACCTGAGTGGTGCTGTGACCACGTGGGCCAGGACCGTTGCAATGCCCGGAGGAAGAGGCATCACCGCTGTGGGGGTCATGGGCTCTATTCAAATTCACGATTGCCATGAGCACCACACCAAACTCACAGCCTGACAGAGGTGGCGTCTTGTATGCTTGTCATTAACAGGCATGAATGCCTGGCAAGAGGGGCAGGGGACTAATGCATGACTAAACTGGTACCAGAGTAGCCACAAGGATTTCCTATAGAGGAGAACAAAGGAACCATTATAAAACACAGACTAACTACTATGCTAACTACTATTTACACAAAGAGAAAATGCTGATAAGCAAGGAAAAGCAAGCTTCACTGCCAGCTCCGAGAGAGGGGGTGGGTACAAAGACATTCAGGGTGCATGCACCAGCCAGCCAGGTAGTGCTGGCTAAGAGTTTCCGGCCAAGTGCACTAGGCATGCACACACCAACGGTGAAATGTATATGTGCACAAGCACTTGCAGAAGAAAGAGCTGCTCAGACAACTATTATAGCAAAACCACCACGTTAGATAAGGGTTGGCTGGGGATCATAGTTAACTCAGACAGTTAAATAGGTAATCATATCTCTCTCTCTGCCTCCTTGGTCCAATAAAAGATATGACCTCACCTACCCTGTCTACCCGCACACCTGCCTTTTTTCTCTTCTCCCTCTTTCCAAGAGAACAGGTGAATATACAGTAGCCACTCAAGTCAGTGGCTATGGCTCTCTGCCCTGTGACTGGAAATGAAGTCTCTTCCCATGGCTCCTGTGCATCACACCCGTGTTATGTGGTGCCAGAAGAAAACAGAATCTTGGATAAAAACGGGGCAGACGAAGCCTGAGTAGCTCAGTCCAGACAGGAACCGAGCAGAGAACTGAAGCTGACAGCTGACATACTCCCAGATGGCATCAAGTGGCCTGGCACTAGTGGAGAATGGGGCAAATCCTCCAAGCTGCTCCGTGTGGCAGGCCGAGAGGCGCTGGAGAGCTACAACACAGCCCCCTTCCCCAGGATGCCTACACATCATTACTCTTTGGCAGCAATTGGGTTCACAGTCACTTGCAACCACTGAGACTTTCCACTGTTACCATGTCTAACCTTCTCCTCCTGAGTTGTTTATTCATCCGATGCATATTGTCTCAATCCTAGACTGTGAGCTCTCCAAAGCAAGGGCTGTCTCTGTGCTACTTGTGTGTAGAGTGCCCCATACAATGATCCTTGATTGGGGTTCTTAGGCACTGCCACAATACAAAAATACACACATTAATTAATAATAAGAGTGGAGCTGCCAGCGTCGGGGCACTAGTCCCCCTGGGCCTGTCTGCACTGTGAAAGTGACTGCACAGGTACAAGCCAGGGTCTCCTAATTCAAGTTCTACTAATCCTGGGCTGATATTGCAGTGTAGACATACACCAAATAGCCTTAAAAATGGATGATCTCCAGCCAGGGCAGCTATGTTTAACACCCGCAGGACCTTAGTGTAGGCAAGGCCAATAAAGATGCTGTGGATTTTCTATTTTGTTCTAGCTCTTGCTTATCTGAGGTAGGTAGGAAGCTAGACAAGAGCTAATCAATCTGTAATATCAGTAACTTGCATATTACATTATTTTTGCATGTTAATTCCAATCCTCTCTAGACTTCTCACTGACTTGCTAACAGAGACGTCCTCTCCTTCCCCAGGGACTAGTGCACTACACCTCAGGGGACCATGAATACTGGGGCGGGAGAGAAATGAGGTACCATCAGGGTCTCTCTGGCATGTATGTAGGGATCTGAGGGTGCCTGTGTGTGCGTGCAGGGGGGTGTAAGGTGTGTGCACGGGTAGGGGTGCCTGTGTGTGTGTGTACAGGGGTATAAGTGTGCCGGATGGGTGTAGGGATGGAAGGGTACTAGATGTGTGTCTGTGTGTAGGGCTCAGCGGAGGGGGCCTGTGGAGGGTGGTTCAGTACGAGGGTGCCTGTGTGTGTAGAGGGTGTTTTGGTACGAGGGTGCCGGTGTGTGTGTGTCGGTGTCAGGGTGTCAGAGTGCCTTTGTCTGTGGCGGGAGCTGCTGAGGGCTCAGCGTGGCTGGGAGGCGGGCAACTCGCGGGGGCCTTCAGACCCCCCCAAACCCGGGGTGGGGGGCAAACCCCAGACACTGGGCTTGGTTTTGGGCTTATGGGGCTCGTGAGTTGCTTGTGGGCTAGTCGCTTGTTGGGCTCCTGGCAAGCAGGGGCCAGGGGAGGAGAGAGTCGGGGCGCACAGTGGCGCCCCCAGTCTGCCCAGGGGAGGTGGGGGGGTCTAGTCACCCCAGCCTTGCGAGGCCCCGGCACTGGGGTTAGCCCGGGCGCTGATCAGCGCCGCCCCCTCCCACGCCGAAGTGGGCAGCGGCGCTGGGCTGCCCAAGCCCCGCCCGGCCGCGCCGCGAGGGGCGGGGGAGACTCGCGCCCGCCCGCCCTGGACGGCGGCAGGTGAAGCCCGGGGCGCCTCAGAGCTGCCCCAGGGCGGGAAGCGGGCGCGCGGGGCGGGAGCGGCGCAGCACCCAGCCCGCGGGGGCGCCCCCAGCCCGCCGCCAGCGGAGGCGTCGGCGCAACCCCCGCCCCCGCCCCCGCCCCCGCCCCCTGACTGCCTGGATCCCAGCGGGCAGCTTCCTCCGCCGGCCGGGCGCCGCACCTCAGCCCGCGCTCGCCGCCGCAGCACAGGTACCGGCTCCGCCGCGCCTTCCGCGGGCCCGGCCCGGCCCGGCCCGACCCGGCCCGGGGGGAGGGGGGTGACCGCTCCGCTCCGCTCCGCTCCGCTCCGCTCCGGTGTTACACCTGGGGGCGGTTCACGGGGTCGGGGTGCGGCGGTCAGGTCGGTCAATACGGCAGCGCCGATACTCCGGAGTCGGGACGCTTTCCTCGTCCCCGTGTGGACGTGCTGGGCTTTGCTGGGTCGGGGCTGGGCTCTCGCATTGCCCCCCCCACCCCGGGGCTGCTCCCCTTGGCCGGGGAGGGGCTGGTCAGTCCCAGGGTGGGTTTGCCTGGCAGAGGTGGGCAGCCTTGGGCACGGGGCGAGGGGGTCGCCCTTGACCTCCCCAGGGGCCCCCCCGGCGAACCACTGGCCGTCGAGTTCAGCCCAAAGACCCTGCAAGCTGCTGAAGATCTGGGGCCCAGCGGGCTCAGCCCCCATCTGCAGGAATCGCTCCTGGGGGGGGGGCAGCAGGGAAGGGGGCTGAAGGGCCCCCACTAATTTGAGACCCGCTGCGGTGAAACGACGACAGCCGGGACCCTTCCCCGTGGGGCTGAGTCGCTGGATTTCGACTCCGAACAGAGCCCCTCGACTCCGCTGGTACCTGCTCCTGTTGGCCCCCCCCCCCCCCAGTAACAAGTGAACAGCATCAGCGGACGTTTGGCCAAATCTTGGTACCTGCCCCACAGGTACTCGTGTACAATGAACAGGCTGGGGCCAGGTGTGTCTCTGATCCCTCCGGAAGGACGTGAGTTTTAAGGCGCACCTGGCTCTGCAGTTGTAGGGGTGTTTTTCAGTCTCTTGCTAATGAGACAGCCTGGGGTGGGGTTATGGTCAGCAGTGTTTTGACGGCCCCAGGACCGGTAGGCTGCTGGTGAGCAACTCCGGAGGTCACAGAGGAGTCTTCTCTGGGTATGTCTACACTGCCCTTGGGAGCGTGCCTGGCTCAGGCTAGCTGCCGGCGTCCAAGCTTGCCCTATCCCCCTTTGTCAGTGAGCTTCTCCTGGAGCTGCAATGTCCACAGTTATCGTTAGCACACCAGCTAGAGTAAAGACCCTGTGCTCTGCTTTTCCAGTCAGCAGGAGCTAGAGGATAAGGGGTTCAGTTTTGGGGAGTAACTTCCTTTGGGGGTTTGTATTAAAAAATCCAGAACTTTGCCAGCCCCAGGGTGTATTACAATACGCTGCGAGTGGCTCAGGTTAGGATGCAGTGATAGTTCGGTGTGAGATTGATTGTATGTCTTTTTTCCCCATTTAAATCTGTTTTGTTCTCCATGCCTGCTGGATCTGTCTGGCCAGCCCTGGGGACTAGGGAGCCCCCGAACTAAGGGTGGGATGAATTCCATTGCCATTAAACAGCAAATCTTCCAACTGCCCCCCACGCCTACAGCTGCTCAACACAGCTGAGCTAAAGGAGCTTTGAAAAACTTCCCGCAGCCAAAGCAGCAGGGCAGGGCTCAGCTGTGGTGAGCAACTGTTGGCAAGCACTAGGGATCTGACCACAAAGGCAGGCAGGTATGGATAAGCCCCGCTGGGGGCTGTGAAGGAGCATTAGGTGGTGGCTTCATTCCAGCTAGGGCTGAGCAATCACTTTATGCATTGATCCAGCCATACAAGATCTGACTGCAGAGCCTAGTCCAGTGTTTTTCAACCTTTTTTCATTTGCAGCCCCCTAAAAATGTTTGAGTGCAGGTGCGGACTCCTTTGGAAATCTTAAACCACTGGCCTAGTCCCAGTAGCTCAGTCTTTTCTCTGCAAGGGTCCCTTTCATCTCTTGTCCCTATGACCCTCTAGCCAGTTCACCTCAGCAGACATAGTGGTGTAGTATTGGACCGTGTTGAACTGCCTGGCGGTGCCAGCCCTGAAGAGACCTGCAATGTGAGGATTCCCTGAACTTCTGGGCTCACCCACCCCTGCATGTTAACAAGGAGGACTGCATCTGCGCCTCCTAGTACCATCTCAAGTGAGGTGTACCTCAGCCTTCCCTTGCAGAACTGCTGACACCCCAGAGAACCCTTGTCTGTGTGTAGGGGTGCGATAGTGCCTTTGTGTGTGTGAGAGTCTAGGGATGCCTAGATCTTGTCAGCTGGCCCTTGCTGGCTCCAGCTAGCAGTTAGGATTTGTCCAGAGCACCAAGTGCATTGATCTGCCGATTTGCTGATCGTCTAGCAGAAGCCTCAAGAGACCGGTTAGAATCCTCTGCGTGTCTATGCGGCTCTGATCTGCAGCACTCGCACAAATCAGGCTGTGACGATAAATGTTACGTATTTGGTTGCCGTCCAAATCGTAATCCAGCAATTTGGAGAGAGGGGAGTGGGCAAAGGGTGGGGAGGGAGGAAGTGGGAAAGCGACAGGTTTGTAAACAGCAGCAGTAGTGGTGGGAAAGGGGATCTCTGCTGATGCTTTAAAGCCATAGTCGTGTAAGGGAGAGCGCAGTTCCCAGTCCTTGCAGCAGCACTGATGTTTTTTTGATGGAGGCAGTTTTCCTAGCTGTGTGATAGCAGCCGTCCCTCTCTGTGAAGCAGCCCAGGGGGCTGCTACAGGACTACTGAGCCCAGCCTATGGGTGGGATGGAGCTGAGACTCCGTGGCCCATTTACTCCTTGGCTGTTCTGTTGAGACCACCAAGGGGACTAATTGATGCTGATATGGGTGATGGTTTCATCATCTGGACACCTGCTTACCAGACCGACACCCACCAACTCATTTCCCAGCAACTCCAAAGCAGCTGTTCCACGGCACCCGTGTAGATGAAAGACTCTGCCATGCCCTTTTCGAGGCTGGCATCTTAGCACCATGGTTTGGTGGAGGGAAAGAGTGCAAAAGGCATAGCAATGAGAAAGGGAGTCATGACACACAGTGCTGGAATGAATGCGAGCGTGTGTGTCATGGGAAATGATGGGGAAAGCCAAATACAAACCCTTTATTTTAGAAAGGCTTACGGCTGTTTATTAATGATTAACAAATAGGTCATGACCATTCACCACGCCTCTGCTGTACTGCCCAGGACCTGTGCTGGGCCAGCGTACAAGTCATTTGTGGAGGAGACTGGTGAAGTGTGCAGGGGACAAAGTACTAATACAGCCCAAGGAGTCGTCCCCCTGGCACCAGGCAACCGTAAAGCCGGCCAGAGGAAGATCACCCCATTGGAGGGGGACCCCACAGAGCCAGCATAGCAACTCCTCTGCCACACCCATTCCTGGCTGTTGGCATAGGAAGTGTGTCTGGGAATAAAGTGGGTGGACAGAGCGTCCCAGGACCCCGCCTATCCCCAGCTTCCATAACAGGCTCTTGGAGTCACTGGCAGCCAGTGTAAGTGACAGCAGGCATGAGACTGCCCCCACCCCATCCCAGTGTGCACTGCGCACACCAGGGTTGAGATTGTGTGCACAGAAGGTGAAGCCCAGTGTAGCTTGGGGATGAAGCTGGCTTGAAGACACTTCTGTGACCTCAGGATTTGGGGCTGCTTCAGGGACTTACATGACCTTCCAGGATAAACTAGAATACCACTGCGAGTGTTCCCATCCATAGCAGCCCCCCGTGGGTGGCTCTGTAGTCCTGAATAACCCAGAGCCTTCACAGGGGATGTGCTAAGGACATGTTCCCTCCTGCCTCCACCATGCCTCCCTAGGTCAGAGTGGGGGTGCACTGGTCTGTGAGCGGGGCAATCTGGGGTGGACTGGCAGGGGCTGCAGGTCACAGAGTGTGCACTGGTCTCTGTGAGTGGGGTGGAATAGCAGGGGGTGCAGGTTAGGGTGAATTTTCTCCCTGCCCCTTGTAGCACTGTTCCAACCTCTATAAACATTGCTAGGAATCTGTTCCTGGGTGTCAAGCTGAGGATCGGAGCCAATGATGTATTGGGAAAAAATCCCTAAGTGGCCTAGGTTTTGTCACTGAAACCATAGTGTGACAGACACCCAGCCTCACCTGTTATGGATCCCATGGGACAATCACCCAACAAAATCACAAGAATGTATGCCAAGCGCTGCTGCTCCCTTTCCAGGAGAGAGCACAAAGGCTCTTGTGAGGTCTGATGCATGGCCCCAGGTTGTGTGACTCACTCCACGCTCTGCTCCGTGGGACTTGGCAGGTTGCCGATTGCACTTGGGTGTCACATGAGTTTATGCCATCCCCTAGGAATTCTGCATTCATTGAAATGCCACAAACTTTCAGGCAGCCGTGAGCAGACTACAAAGGAGTCTGTAAAGCACAGCGAGGCTGCTTTACCCAGCCCAGGAACACTGCCAAGGTCGGTCTTTGCACACAATGCTGCCAGCTTTCTCAGGACTTCCGAAGTCGCAGACACAAATCTTTGGGTCTGATTCTGCGTTCCCATACTCTGCTTTTACCCCTGGTCTGTGCCATGGACTTCCATGGCATTTTCCTTGATTGACATGCATTCAACTGAGAGCACAATCTGCCGCCACCTCCTAAAAAGGGTTTGAGACTCAGATGACATCGCCCTTTGGTTGCCACACCTATGATTCCCAGGATCAGAATAATCATGTGTCTTATGCCTAGCAGGAGAGAGAAGTCCAGCCAGGAGTCAGCACAGACAAAGAGGAGAGTAGGGCTTGTTCCATAATGAGTTTCACACTTCTAAATTGTTGTCCTATTCAGGCACTTGCAGAGGGATTGTTTGCAGGGATCTGTGGGCATGATGCTAATACTTTGCCTCTTTCCTCCCAAAATCTCAAAGCCCTTTACATTATCCTTATCTTAGACATGATGGCATCCGAGGCACAGTCAGTGACCAAGCTGGGAAGAGATCCCAGATCTCCGGACTCCCAGCACTAGCCCCTGTACCATCCAGAACCTCTGTCTTTTTTGCTCTTTCCCACATGTTCACTAGCACCCATATGTGAATGTCACTCCACAGCTGTTGTGACACTCAGTGGTTAGCATTTAACTTGCACCTTGTATCCAGAAATCCCAAAGCAGCCAAAGTGATCACAGTCTGTGTGTGTGTAGGAAAACATTGAGTGAACATTTGTGTGCGTGTCTGGATCGCTTTACCCCATCCTGCCGTCCCACCGCATCCCCCTAAGGAAATGAGCCACTAGAGGGGAGAGCAGCGGCAATTAAAAAGCATGCTGTCACGCTGTCTGGAGCGGTTCGTGCCGTGAGTGCCAACCTCAGGGCCAACACCACAAACTGGTGGTCTGTTCTGTAGTTAGATTTCACCACTCCAGTAACAAATACGAGCTCCTGGATCACTGTAACTGTCTGGCCATGGAATCAGATACAGTCCCGTTGGGCTCTGCAGTCTATCTTACCACCCAGACAAGGTGGACTGTGTGATAAAGGGTTGCTTACTCAAAAGTCACAAAATATTCACATTGCTCCCAGTCCCAAGAGACCAGTCACTTACCCCAGGTCAGTTTACACCTGAGACCTCACCCCCAAAGACAATGTGGGTGTCACACAATATAAAGAATCAGAGGGGTAGCCGTGTTAGTCTGGAATTGCAGAAGTGACAGAGTCCTGTGGCACCTTAAAGACTAACTAAAGTATTAGAGCATAAGCTTTCGTGGGCTAATACCCACTTCGTCGGATGCATGCAGTGGAAGAATCCAGGGGCAGGTATACATAGGGAGGCAAGAGCCAGGTTAAAGATAACAGGGTGGGTCCAATGAGGCTGAACTAGCTGTTACCTCACCCTCCCTGATTAGAGATATTCCTCTAGCAGCTGAACTGGAGGTGTGAACAGCAAGAGAAGAGAAACTGCTCTTGTAGTTAGCTAGCCATTCATAATCCCTATTCAGTCCTGAGTTGATTGTATCAAATTTGCAAATGAATTGCAACTCTGCGGTTTCTCTTTGCAGTCTGGTTTTAAAGTTTTTTTTGCTGCAAAATGCTGACCTTTAAGTCTTTCATGGTGTGTGCAGGGAGATTGAAGTGTTCTCCTACAGGTTTTTGTATATTGCCATTCCTGATATCTGATTTGTGTCCATTTATCCTTTTTCGTAGGGACTGTCCAGTTTGACCGATGTGCATAGCAGAGGGGCATTGCTGGCACATGATGGCATATATTACATTGGTAGATGTGCAGGTGAATGAACCAGTGATGGTGTGGCTGATCTGGTTAGGTCCTGTGATGGTATTGCTGGTGTAGATATGTGGGCAGAGTTGGCATCGAGGTTTGTTGCATGGATTGGTTCCTGAGTTAGAGGAGTTATGGCGCGGTGTGCTGTTGCTGGTGAGAATATGCTTGAGGTTGGCAGGTTGTCTGTAGGCCAGGACTGGCCTGCCTCCCAAGGCCTGTGAAAGAGAGGGATTGTTGTCCAGGATGGGTTGTAGATCACTGATGATGCGTTGGAGAGGTTTTAACTGAGGACTGTAGGTGATGGCCAGTGGTGTTCTGTTGTTTTCTTTCTTGGGTTTGTCTTGCAGCAGCAGGCTTCTGGTTACACGTCTGGCTCTGTTGATCTGTGTCCTTATTTCCTTGTGCGGGTATTGTAGTTTTGAGAGAGCTTGGTGAAGATCTTGTAGGTTTTGGTCTCTGTCTGAGGGGTTGGAGCAAATATGAGTGTACCTCAGTGCTTGGCTGTAGACAATGGATCGTGTGGTGTGTCTGGGATGGAAGCTGGTGGCACATCTACCAATGTAGATGGCATTACATTGGTAGATGTTGGTGGCACATCTACCAATGTAATGTTTAATGTTCAGACTTGTCTTTAAAATCTAACATACAGGTGAGCTGGGCTGGTTTCCAGCTATGAATTTGTAAGTGCTCAGCTGAAACCTATAGCCTTGGCAAGGGCTGGCCCCTGGTTTACCAGCACCATGCATGCATCAGCATTTCACATCTGTCTAGGATAGGTGGAAGAGTATTGTAACCCGTTGAAACCACAGGAGAATTTTAGGCAGAGAGAAGACATGAGCTGGAATGTGGACAGTCCTCCAAGGCAAAGCATCATGGTATCTTTCACAACCATGAGTGACCCAGATGAAGATAGCATCTGCCCCCAAATGCTGTATTAGGGTCTCATTTCAACACTGACTGTGAGAGTAGGGTGCCCGCTCAGCACTGCTGCCCACAGCAACTGGGTTTTCCATGGAAGTCTCCTATTGAGGTGTGTGGCTGGACCCTCTTGTCTTTTATGAGATCTCTTGACAGCAGCTCCCAATTCTCAAAGCAAAGTGAGGACAGGTCACTGTCTATTCCCTTTAAACGCTACAGTGTTTTATGTCACAGGCATGCCTCTTGGTTCTTTCTCTGCCCTCCTGGTCGGACCATGAACAGCCTAATCCTTTCGTTCAGTTCTGAAAAAATAGCAGGAGAGTAGATGTCAGGTTGAGTGCTATGGTACATCAAAGCAAGCTGAACTCAGCAGGACAGCTCCGTGTCTGGTGTGTAGGAAGCCAAAGGTGAGGGACATTGAGGCACTGATGATGCTTGTGCACCCTCTAACCTCAGTGGATGGTTCTCAGAAATAGGATTGCAAAAGTTCAGGACAGTATAATGAGCATTGACTGGCCAGCCTTGTGACATTATACCCAGCTTCAGAGCCATGGGTAAGGCAGTGTGCAGTGGGGAGATATACCAGTGGGTCAGTTCCCCAGGCTTACTAGAAATATGTACCAATATTCCACGATTCTTCCTCTTTAGTATCTTAGCAACATCTTGGCTATGGTCACTGCTGAATCCAGCATTCAGCTCCTGACCCTGCAGTGCTGAAAATGTTTCGATTGCTGCCTGTTAAACTCTTCTCTGTTTACGTGGCCACAGCATCACAGACACGCAGCTTACGTGTGTACTAAGCGTATGGGGTGAGGTGCTATTATTATTATTCTTTTGCGTTGCAATTCTGAGAAGATTACAAATGTGCTTCCAAACCACACGGCAAGCCCTCCATATCTGCAAGGAGCAACTTCCTGCTCCGGCTCAGAGAAAAAACACTTCATGAAGGAGAAAATGGAAGAGTCAAAGATGGAATAAGTAGATTGTCCAGACTTTCCCAGCTACTGAGTACTGCCTATTGAGTATCTAGTGAAGCAACAGCACCACAGAATGTCAAACCCTGACATTAATTAACGATACTACATTATTTATATTGTGGGCGAGCTTAGAGACTAGCACCCCATTGTGCTAGCTCCTCTACATCTGCACAGTAAGAGACAGGTCCAGCCCAAAGAGCATACAATCTGAGACCGACAGGGGGCAGCTGTGTGATCATTCCTATTTTACAGATGGGAATCTTGAAGCTCAGAGAAATCAAGGGACTTGCCCGCGGTTACACAGGGAGCTTGTGACAGAGGCAGGAACTAGACTTTAGTCTATTGCCTTAACCTAACCTCTGGCAAGCCACAGGATCACTCACCTGACATAGCAATTGGTCCAGAAAGCTTGAGGATAAGTGGCCACCAACCCATCTCCTTTACAGTCCATTTATAGCTCTTGCAGAAGCTACAGCCTTTCCGGTTCATTGAGCAAAATGCTGCAAGTTCCACATTCAAAGCAGGTGCAACCAGCGTCACGTTTTTAGCCAACCCAGCAAGAACATTTTAGGAAATGAGTAGTCTAAACCTTCAGCACCCAGACAATGGCTGTTACCAAATAGTCTTCCTGAAACGCCACAAATACCGATAAGTGTCTGCACCTATACTTCCCTCTTCCATTGTTCCGCACTCACAAGGGGACTGTAGCAATCTGTTGTTTTCTCACCCTGCTTTCTCATTCTGAATCAGCTAATTTGGTGGCCTGAGCCAGCCCCCAGCAAAGTCAAAAGGGGTCTTTGCATTGACTATAATGAGTTCAGCCCACTGTGCAGTCCTGTCTGTTCTTTTTTCCTTTTCAGTAGAAGTGAGACTATAGGACTAATGATATACAAACTGAACCTATTACCCATAATGCATCATGCTTGATGTTTCTTTGAGGCCAGTATTAGTGATATTGGGTATTTAATAAAAGGTAGAGCTGCCTGAAGACTGGAAAAATGTTTGGCAAATCTTAGCGTTTCCATTCAGCTCAGTTGTATTCAAATCCTTTAGTGACAGCAAATACACAGTGCTTCGAAACCGTTCTGCATGATTCAGATGAATGAATGTGTCTTCAGCCCACTTGCAACTCAGATGGCCCCTTCTGCAGCTCGAATGCCAACATTATGAATAATGCACGAGCTGCCGTTGGTTCATCAGGGATGTTTTTGAATGGTTTGCATATCCCAAACAGCTCTAAAAATGAGGGGCAAAAACCCTTCGCAAAGGCAAAAATTCAGTAAGCAAAATCAACAAAGAGAATTGGACCCGCTCTACTAGAGTGTTTTATCTCAGATAAGAGGAAGCAATAGTGGGACTTGCCTCTCAAACTTGAATGGATGTAGCTCCCCAGCCCTCTTATGGGGCAGGTCAGTAGAGATTCTCCAATTTTACAGATAGGGAAATTGAGGCAAAGAATGTTGACTTATTTTTCAAAAGGTAATGGAGCAGGTAAAACAGGGATCGGAACCCAGGTCTTCTCACTACCAGACATGCACTTGAGATATGAGACCATCCTTCTCCTCTGTAAGGAAAAAAGATCAAATAGCAAGTGAAACACACCTTCCAGCAGCATCGCTAACCCCAAGCCTTTAAACGGCATGAGATTTTTAAAAATGCTGTGTTCTTTTTATTTGCCTCCTGGTTTTTGAGCCTTTTGCATTCATGTTTTCTCCCTCACCACCAGGGTGCAACGCTTACATTCTGTGTAGTCAATCTTACTCCAGGAGCTGGGGCTTTAAGAAAATTACTTAGTACCACAAGACTTGTGATAAAAAATCACGAGAGCTGGTAACATCATGCCCACATCCTGCCAACTATTGTGTGCCCAGCTCTTGGGTGCAAGAGCAATTTCACTGACACCAGTTTTATATTCTGTTGGCTCCTATTTTTCCACCTGATTTATACTGGTGTTATTGCGGTCAGAATCAGGCCTACTTTGTTTCTGGTAGCGGGCACCCTGCATTTGCTGCAGCTAGCTCTAGGCTGGAGGTTTACAAAGTACCAGCCACCTAGGAGCCTTCCTCATGCTGAGGAGTCCTGTACTCCATACCGATTTCAGGACCCCCTATGCAAAAGGCTGTGTATTGAGGGCCAAGTGGTCTCAGGGTGATGCACAGCCCCTGGGCTGGATGTGCCTCTAGGAGGCAGAATCACGAGCCCGGCACAAGTGCCGTCTGCCTCCGCCTGACCCCAGGATCCCAGCTCGTTAAACGGCTGCTTTTGCAGCGCAGGGCTCCTGCCTTCGGGGGCAGGAAGGGAGGTGCTCCGTCCGAGCCTGCATCCCCTCTGGTTACTTAATGCCCCTGAGACCCATCTGTACATTGTGACTAAGCAGGAACTTTTACGCGCTATTGTTCTCAATCCAGCCCATTGAAGTAACTGAATAGCAGGCCTTGAGGTGGGTTCTAAATATACCCCGAGGCCCATTCCTAGCTGCAGCCTGGGGGAGATAAGGCTGTTTGTGCTGCCAGGGAGGAGGAAGAGGCTGCGGGTTGGCGTCTCAGGATACAAGGATACAGAAAACGGCCCAGTTTGGCCTTGCGGATCCTGTGGGGAGGATCTCCTGTGCCTGGCCCCGGGAGATAGTGGTGAGCTCGGGCGGGCTGTCAGATCTAGGTCTGATTAGACGCTGGGCGTCTGCGTTGAATTTCTAAGAACAGGAAAGCTCCTAGGAGAGGGGATTGCCAGCGGTCTGGTGTTCCCATGCGAGACCGCACAGCCCACCAGCCAGCCTGTGCAGCTGGTGCAGCGGGGTCTTGTGACTACACTGATCCGAAGGGAGAGCCCAGCCCAGTCCGAGGGAGCAGCCGGGGGAGAGCCTGGCACGGGGGGGGGCGCAGGCTCGGGGGCAGCAGCAGCCAGACAACCTTAAGCCTTGTCTCCACTAGCAAAACTTAGGCCTGCGGGAAACCTGCTCCACACCCGACCAGGCTCAGACGCCGGAGCCTTGGCAGGACCCCTGAGTTCTGTCTCTAGCAGCGCTTTGCGCCACTGCTGCTGTCGGCGGAGCTGTGCGAGGCGCAATGCTGGGCCTGATTTTTGCTAGCGTGGATGCATCATCCGAGAGCAGCAACCACCAGCAACTCCAGGGCACAGCGGGGGGCGAGCCAGCCCTGGGGAGCAGCGAGCAGGGGCACAGCCCAGTCCTAGGAGAGGAGCCAGGCCTATTATTAATTTGTAGTCCCATAGCGCTAGGGGTCATGGCCCAGGACCTGTAGAGCAGCGAGGGGAGAGCCCAGTGCTAGCCAGCCAGCTGTGGACAGCAGCAGCAGCAATATGAGAAGAGCACAGCACCGAGGCAGCAGCTGCCTGACAGCCCGAGAGAGCTGCTGGGAGATGGCTCACATCAGTTTTAGCTGGTGTCCCCTGGGTTCTGGGCTGAAGGCTGTCAGCACCTCTCCTCTGCTGTTCCACATACCTGCCCTGGGCCCCTATTGCTGGGCAAACCGTGTCCTCCTTTGCAAAGGGGGTGTGAATCACTTATTCCAACCTAGGAGCCTTTTTCAGCCCTGTTGTGTTGATGTGAGCGATTGCATGCGATGCAGCTCCACAATCTGTGAGTCCCCTGGGTCACAGGCCTACGCTCCAGCCAAGCAAGCAAAATCTTGGCGCCTCTGTCCCCTCTGAGCTTTCTCCCAGAGCTCTTGGGCTCTCCGTGGTGCAGAAGCCCAGAGCCACCCCACAAAAGCCCAGCACGATCTGTTCTTGGGGTGCCCTGCAGGTCAGCATCCAGGTGGCCCGAGAGGTGCTGCTGGGTGAGCAGCACGCTGTGGATCTAATTTGTCATTGCCAAAGGACCCCCATTGCAAAGAGCCCCTCCAGGTTCACAGAGGGGTGGGCAGGGAGACGGATGGCCAGGCCCTTGCCAGGACTAGCATGTCTGCACCCAGCCGAAGCCCCAGGAGCAGGGCCAAGCCAGCCCCTGGAGAGAAACTGGGCTGGAGAGAACGTAAGAGACAGAGGGCAAAGGAGCAGAAGCAGAGGGGAGCCAGCCAGTCCATTTCTTTGGACAGCGGAGCTGGGGTTTGCAAGCTCAGCAGCCATGAGCCAGGCATTTGGGGGGTCGCCAATCCAGAGCTGTTCCCACATCGCCCGAGCCTTTGCTTTGATGTCACAGGGCAGCCTTGGCTCTCCTACACGCTGGTGTAGCATCCCGTCAATTTCAGTGCTGCCCAGCAGGGTGAATGTAGTCCCTCCAGCCCCCCACAGCATGCATGGGGGAGAGTCCACCGCCCCCCTCGGTGCAGAGATGTCGCTCCTCATCTCCAGTAGGGACGAGGGGAACAAAGTGCAGCCCCCTGCATTGGCTTCATGGGCCAAGACCCCTGCTGGGAACTGGGGCCAAGCAGCTGCTGCTGCAGTGAGGAATGGCCCCGTGCAGAAGCAGGGAGTCTGCTTATTCCCTTGGGAGTGCATTACAGGGGCCTGTATCTGCCTTCCCGGGGGTTTTACATCTCCGCCATTGTTCAGAGCAAGAAACTCCAGTCTGAGTGTTGTGCTGCTTCTGGGCAGGGGGGTGCAGCCCTCGCGGAGGGAAATACTACCTGCCCCCGGGGAAATTTTGCTTTCAGTCAGATTTTCTGTAATTAGCATTTGTACATCAGAGTTGATAAAACCCAAACCGACCAATGACGAGTTTCCGAGGGGGTGGCAGCAGGGCCAGGTGAACACCGTGTTGGAATAAGCCAGACCCCGTGACAACCCCATCCAGGGTTGGGTTCCTGCTGCATGATATCCTGGTATGACATAACTCCAATACAGGCCAGCCCTGGACACACACACCGGCAATGCACCATCGGCCTGTCCCAGCAAAGCACGGGCACGGTGCCTCCGTCTGCTGGTCTCCAATCCAAAATGCAGAGCTAGGCTTGACTGACCCACACACTGGAGCTTGGTAGTCACCTGGCTTTAGTGTGAAGCAGTGGGAAATCAGGCTCCACCTGCATGGGGACTGGAGGTCTCCTTGTGAAGAAAAGGCCCTGGAACCAGAGAGAAGTGCCAACCTAGGGAGTGGAACACAGGGTGAGCTTCCTATGAGAACACCAAAGGTTTGGCCGCCCCTCCCTGCAGCTCCTCTATTCCAGGATGACCAGTGCTGGCAGGCTGTAGGCTGCCTCCAAAAACACCATGGCGTATTCTTCCCTATCCGCCTTGTGATTCTATGGGCCTGTGTGGGAAAAGCTCCCCGGGGGAAGCAAAGCTGCCTAAATCCACCGCTGTCTTGCCAGCGCCCTGGAACAAGATCCATTTCCCACCCGTTACCCTGCGGTGGGTTCTCAGTCATCCGGCAGAGGCGAGCGGAGCCCAGGTGGCAGGAGAGAAGGGTTTGGAGATGGCATGAAGGAGTCAGAATGTGCGCACGGAGCAGAGAGTGCGAACCTGGAACATCGCTGTAAGTAGTTGCTTAAATAAGGAGTGAAAGACAGGAGCCCTCTGCTGATGTGACCTACCATGCAGTACATGAAACAAGGAAGAGCTCCAGGTCATCTCCTGTGTCCTTGGTGAATCAGATTTGATTGGGGCCTCCAAAAGGAGGGTGGCAAAGGCATACACTCGAGGGAAACGCACCCCTTCCCAGGGACTAAATGCGACCTGTGCCTCTCACTGAGACTCTCCGCTTCCCAAGGGTTTATTTATTATTCAGAGCTAAGGGCAGCGCTTTGCTCTTCAGCCTGGCACAGATTATAGGGGTGGCCCCGCCTGGCCGGGAAGCCCAGCACAGCCCATTGCTGGTCGTTCTAGCAGGGAGCTGTTGGAGAAGGCCCTGCCTTCAAGTGGCTTTGTCCTGGAGCACAGCCTGGGAATGCCTGGTGTGCATGCGCACACGCACCGCAAACAGCCCCATCCTGACCATTCTGGAGTCAGCCCAATGGGCTTCAGCAGGGATCATCCATGTTTCTGCTGAAAGACGGGGCCCCGGAGAGAGGGGAAGAGAAGCTCTGAAATGGATGGGTCTCTGAGGCACATCTCACGTTCTGGGCGTTGCACTGCAGAACAACATCTCACCCACAGCCCTTCCTCAGCAGTAAACGCCCACAGGGCGTGCTTCAGAGCCGGCCTCCCCACACTTCACACCCGGGCCACCAAGCCATCAAGGGCCAGAAATCACCAGCTTGCTGAGGCCTGGGATGTGACTGTGAACGACAGCGCCCACAGCCCTGCTGCAGAGCTCCCACGGCTCGATTCCAAACCACATCTGCATACAAAGCATCAGCCATGCACCAAGGGCCACTTGGTGGTGAGCTCCCCTCAGCTGGGGCCCCACCCATCCTTATCTATACCTCCCAGCTCTCACTAATTAGCGTCTGTAGCAAACGGTGTGATCTGCACCCTCAAGAGGAGGAAAGAGAGGGCAATGAGTCCCAAACCTATAACTGCTCTGTGCAGTCACCAACGCACCCCTTCACAAAGCCAAGAGCCGGAGCCTGGAAGTCCTGGATCGCCCAGGAAACCAGGTCTCCTGGATACCACTGCCAGGAGACCAGGGCTGAGCATATCATGACAGCGCTTGTGTAATAGGCCGTGTCCTCACCGCTGTGGCACCTCCTGCTGGTTACCTCAGGAATTAGCTCATTCCAGTCTCAGAGCACCTCCTGCTGGCCAGTGTCTCCTGACTGGTACTTGCTTCCTTTCCTTCTCCATCACTGTAGGTCAGGCCCTGCATCCCTCCTTGCCTGCAGTGCCCCTTCTCTTGGGTACTGCCCCACGGCAGTACCCCCACAGTCAGGGTCCTCCTCTCCCTGGGGAACCTCAGTCCACTAAGCCCACCTCACCTCAGTGACCCACTGCCAGTCTTCATCTAGCCCCTTCCCCCAGGGGCAAACTGCAGTCTGAAGTGGCTACTCCTCATCGGCCAGGGGGTTGGACCCGCTGCCTCTTCCTCCCCTGGCTGCTTCCCCACAGCCCTAGGACCTCCGGCCCTGACAGCAAGGCCTCTGCCTGGGGGGTTTGCCAGACAGCAGCTTCCCCAGCTTCTCCTGCCCCTCCCCAGCACTGCTCTGTCTGAAGAACCTTTTTCTCTTTCAAGCAGCCAGGTCCATCTCTCTCCAAAACTGGAGAGAGAGACTGCCTGCATTTTGGCCCTGCAGCCCTTTTATAGGGCCCAGCCTGGCCCTGATTGGCTGCCTCCCAGCCTTTTCTGATTGGCTCTCTGCCCCAGCCCTCTCCAAGGGCTGGCTTTTAACCCTTTCAGCGCCAAAGCAGGGTGACCGCCTCACTATAGATCCCCACTCCTGGATAACATCATGCATCTCTGGCTATAGCTGATGCCCTTGCAAAGAATCATAGATATGAAGGGCAGGCAGGGACCTGGAGTGGTTCTCAAGTGCAGCTCCCTGCACAGAGGCAGAACCAAGTCATGAGGTCTTGCAACACGGCAGCTTTATGGGAAAACAGTGTCAGCACAGCTCGGGTTTGAGAGAGGGTGGGAAACCGCAGCCACTACTCTGGCTCCCTTCACAACATGATTTCACTCGGTGAGGAGCACAAGTGCCTCAGAAACCGGCCTGGATGAAGCTGATGCAGGGCGCCCCAGTGTGCGGAGAAAGGGGAAATGGGGACCGTGTGCCCAAGCCATCTCTCTTCCCAGCTTCAGGGTGTGATGCCTGACACAGGGACGCTGTGGTCACCCCTGAGAGGGCAACGTGTGAGGGCTGCTGGCTCGATGCATTTCCTGAGAGCAGAAACGGCAGTGAGGAAAGTACCTGGGATGGCGAATGGCGCACTGGGGAAACCTGCAGTCAGTCCTAGAACTGACCAGGCTCCTAGCAAGAAAGCAGCGGTGGGGCTGAGGAACAGAGAAGAGCAACAATACAGACAAAGAGCCTGGGGGCCTGAGAGCAAGCTGCACCAAGCAAGGGGTGGTTTTCAAAAGCCCGCAGAATTGGCCTAACTCTGCTCCTGCTAAAGCTAATTGTCAGACTCCCATTGACTCCATAAACAACGCTAAGGGAAAGGATGAGGGTGGCGTTGAATCTTAGCAAAATCTTCCTTTCTCCCAAATGTTAATTAGGCATTAGAGTTAAATAGGTCTCAACCAATACAAAGCATTTTAAACTGCCTAATTACAGCTTCTGACCCCTTAATTTTCAGCCTCTTGTGTCGTCATTTTACTAGTTTTCCAGCCACCGCAGGCCACGTCTACACTGGGGAAATTTTTGCACGTTTCCCACGTTGCTAGAACCAGTTTGTCTGCACTAGATGTTAGCCGTTTTGGGAGCCCTGGTGTCAATGACCACCCATGGAGACAGGATGAAAGACTGCGGGTACGTCTACACAGCCAAGAAAAACCCGCGGCTGGCCCATGCCAGCCAACTCAGGATTGCGGGGCTCCGGTTGCAGGGCTGCTTCATTGCTGTGTAGATTTCTAGAGCCTGCGTATGCTCCCACCCTGCAGGGTCTTGGGGCTGGGGCCTGAGCCTGCTGGCCCAGTCCAGCTGGGGCGGTTCTCTTTGCTGTTGCGGCCTACCTGGACAGGCAAACGTATCTCACCCAGGGAGGGAGAGGGATGGACTGATTATTAGGTGAGAGAGCAAAGATGGAAAAGGAGAGAGGGCTGGATCGGGTCCGGAGACGTCGAGTCGATGGAAAGGAGTGAAGACTGGGCGTAGGCTGGAAGGGAGGATGGGAGAGGAGAGGAGGACAGAGAAGATGGACAGAGGGGGACACAGAAAGAAGGAGGGAATGTGAGAGGAATAGTGAGAAGGAAATGGACTTAATTCAGAGTGGAGCAGATCAGCTATTGCTCCCCCCACAGCCCCCTCTGCTCCCCCAGCAGGCTGGCGTTCCCTCCTCAGACACCGCTTCAGAGCAGCTGTGGGGGAGCCCTGTTGTGTCTCATTCCCTGGCATGTCTGCCAGCTCCCTGGCCCACGCAGTGCCAGACAGCATTGGGCAGAGCGAAACTCATGCCGCGAGCCAGCGTTTCTGAGCAACAGCTGCACAGAGGCGCCAGTCTCTGTGCTCTGCCGTGCTGCTCAATACCCTTCTTTCTGGTGCGGTTAGACAATGAAACTGCTCTAAAAATGAACACGCAGGGTCGTGCAGCCTGGAGGTGGAGCTGTGTTCGCTGCAGGTGGAGGTAGAATACAGGCAGTAAGCCCCCACCGTGGCTTTCACACTCAGAGTGTTGGCCTGTTGATGTCGCAGGGCTGGTGAAAAGGAGGCATGTGTCACTGTTAGCACCTCTGGCTCGCATCTGAAGCTGTGAAGACCACTCCTAGCACTGCGGACTACCAGCTCCTGGCGCATTGTTTGCACAGCAGTTATGACAGATCAGGTCCTAAGCTAAGCTTGAGCTGTGTTTGCGTTGGAAACCTCCAGCCTCAATTCCCACAGCCGCTGGGTGCTTCAGATCTTATTCAAATTGGGAGCAGAACCACAAGAGCTGTGCAGCTGACAACACAAACAGGAGCTGCTGAGTTGTCTGTCCTTGCAGCTGAAGTGGTGGCCAAGAGCATGTCTCATGACTTCCCTACTCTGAGTTTTCTCTCTGGCCTAGCCAATCTCTGTTCCTCTTCCCTTTATCTTTATGCTGGATCCATGGTAGCAAACTGTAGCCACAGTGCAATTGACTCAGACAGAACCAGCATCTGAGTGCTGGGGTTAAAACCCAAAGACTTGGTTCCCATGAGCACAGGCAGCTCTCATGCTTGGAGGAGTAACAGCAGGGCCTGCTGGTGATCGGGCTTTGGGATGCAGCCGCTAGCTTTCCAACAGTAGGGACTCCTCAAAGATTTAAAATCCTGACTCAAGGGAGGTTTTTCCCATTAATTTCACCGATGCCAGGATTTCATCCGGTGAATCTGATTCTAATTTCACTTTCAGTGATTTCCCCCCAGTTTAATTCAGCTGATTCCAAGGGAGTTTTTACTGATTTATACCTGGCATTGCGAGATCAGAATCACCCCCAGACGTTCATAACGGCAGTAAAGAAAAATACAGCTATGGGCTTGCCGCAAAGTTTTATACGAGTTCTGCAGCAGCCCCTGGCAAGGTGTAACCATGGAAGTGTGGCCTAGTATCCTTGGAAAGGAGCAGAGAACAAGGATACCCCATCTTTCCCATTCAGGCAGGAGTGGGGGAAGGAGTGAGCCAACATTTGAGGGGTGGGGATGGGGAGACTTTTGGCCAGACTGTTCAATTCTGAAGGCAGAAAATGGAATGTGGCAAGAGAGATTGTGCAGATAAGCTAGGATTGTGGGCAGGGCCTGTGTCTATGTGTGCAAGTACGATACCTAGCATAGCGGGGGCTGGATTCCTGCTTGGGACTGTTAGGACTACTGCAATATAAATAATGAACAAGAGCGGTCACTCCTTTTGAGGCAGCCACGAACTCCAGCTCATACGTTCAGCTGAGTTGGCGTGCTGTATGTTTCTCCTCTGGCTGCCTACTTCTCACTGTTTCTTCTCTCTCCCCACCCTCCCCTTCTCTCACCCCCTTGTGAGTGACACACACAGCGAGTTGCATATTTCAGTGTGTTAGAACGTAAATGAGCTGGTGTTGGCTGGTTTTATTATCCGAGCAGCAGCAGCGTGGGAAAGGCTGATATACGAGTGCAAAGAACTCACTGTGAAATCTTCCAGCCTTGGAGAAGCAGTAGAGTGGAGGAAGAAATCAGAACCTCTGAAATGGCAAACAGACTCCCCCTGCAATGCAGTCACAAGGGATTGGTCAGCTAGTCCTGTTGGAAAGTTTGGTTAGTTGCTTTAGGGCTGTGATGTGCTGGGTTGACAACCCTTGAGACTGGAGTCCTCCCTTGTAGCCACAGAACAGACACAATGGGGGCCGTAGCAAGCTTCTCTAATGTTCTCCCACCAGTCTCCCTGGCTTTGCTGCTGAGAAAGCTTCCAAGGAAACGCCACTTATGAGAGAACAGGAATCACCATCCTGGATCAGATCCGTGATTCAACAAGGAACCTAAGAGCAGATCAGTGGAGAAGCCAGTCCAAAATCCTGTCGCAGGGTACTTCTCGCCTGCAATATGAAGTGTGACTGCAACTCCTGTAGACACGCTCTCGTGCACACTAGCATGGCTAAAAATAGCAATACAGATGCAGCAGCGTGGGCTATACAAGCACACCGGGGACCCTGGTTTCTTATTCATATTGCTGAAACCCTTGCTTCTACTCTTCTATTTTTAGCCACGATAGCATGAGTATATCTGCTGGAGCTGCCGTCACTGCTCTGATTTCACGGTAGACTTATCCTCTGACCACGGCCAGTCCCACTTGCTTCAGAGGAAGGAGCCAAAAACCCAGTATTAGAAAACTGTGGACAAACCTGCCCAGAGGGGCAGTTACTGTCAGCTGCAATCCTTTAAGAGCTGGACCAAGACCAGTAGCTCTTTCCGCATCTGCCACCGAACAGCTGTCAGAACGTTCTGTTCTTGTGCCTGATTTCACCTCGTTATGATTTCAGCAGCGCCGCGAATCAAAATGGGAGGAAGGAAAACTAGGAGCGAGCCAGGAATCCAATGTAGTGCAGAGAAATGGTTATAGAAAAACAGTTGTAGCAGATTTGCTGGCTGCAGAAGGAGGGGTTGAACTAGAGCAGGGCGTCTCAACCTGGGAGGCACCACCCGAAATGGGGGCGCTAGAATGTATCAAACATTTGTGGGGCTGGCTCGGCTCAGTTCCCCACTGTGGACATTGTGACCTGGTGCATGGGGCTTGGTGCCAGTCCAGTTTGCCCAGCCCCACCTCCGTGATGATGGCATGGGGACAGCTGGGCCAAATTGGAGTGAGTGGGGCTGCAACCCCAAGCACCGGCTCACAAACCAGAGTTTGCCAGACCAAACTTGGGTAGCGCTGCGACCCCAGAGGTCATAACACTGAGAGCGGGGAGCTGAGCCCAGCCCGCCCTGGGGCTAAGAGCTGGGAGGGAGCCCCGGTGGCACATTCTCTACTAAAGCTTGCACTCCAGTGTACCCTCAGCCTGCAGGGCCTCCCAATGTACCACTCCCCCCAAGCCATACCACCCATCCTGGTCCCCAGCTCTTCTTCCACCGCACCCCAGCCCCTTCTGCCCCCAACCCAGTTCAGCACTTCCTATTAGCACTAACAAATGGAGCCTTGTCTAAGTGCAGTGGTAACATTCCCTCACTCTCCATGTCCTCTGCATCGGCCGTGTTGGTGGCAATGTGCTGAGTCTCTCACTTTCCTTCCTCGGTACAGTTGGTGTCACTGGACCCAAAGTGGCTGATCACGTATGGCCAGATCCTCAGCCGGTGTAAATCAGCAGAGCTCCACTGCTTTCAGCAGTGCTCCCACTTACAGCAGCAGAGGGGTGTCATGGGTCATTTCCAAAGACTGTAAAGAGAGATTTATTTTCTCTTGGGTTTTATTTTCTAAGTGTGACCAGACATCACACTGGCTTCTGTTTGGTTTTGTTACTGTTGACTCTGTTTAAAATAAGGGAATTCAAAAGTCTTAACTTGCTGGAGCATCCCTCATGGCATTGTCCTCATACGCTGCCCAGAGCAGCCCCTTCTGCTGCGGTCACCAATTTTTTGTGTGGAGGGTACTTGGCTCGCCAGCCAGGTCCCTCTGGAGCCTCACCCTTTCTGGGTCCTCAGTGTCCTAAATAATGCCTTTCACTAGTACTAAGACACAGGTAGTAAACCAAGAAATCTGGGGTCTTACTTCAGTTCCAGTCTCTTCACCAAGTAACCTCAACACAATCATCACAAGCTTGCTCCTGCCGGTACGGGTTTGAGATTCCACAGTCTGTTCCGATTCCCCTTTGTCCTCCACCCTGTTGTCAGGACACTGATCCACAGGGCCATTTCTCCCGAGTCCTGTCCTGCTCACTAGGAACCGACCGCAGATGCCAATCTTGGCTCCTTCAGCTTGTTCCTCTCTGCCCTTCCCTTATGTCTGGATACATCTTCAGCCTCTCCACGCAGGAGAAGATTTCCACCCTCCATCTCCCCTGGGCCTTCTCCTTAGGAGGAGAGGACAGGACACAGAACCACCACCACCTACTGCTCTGAACTCCTTCCTGTATAGAAACCACCCAGCTCCTTCCCAGCTGGGTCTGATCCTGAATTGAGCCTGACATACCTTCCAGGTGCAACAAGGTGGGCTAATTAGGATCTCAGACTCCCATTAACCGTTTGTGAGCCTGTGTGGGGTTTATACGTCCCAACACAGGACAATATTTTACATGAAACAGGCAGCAGAATTGTGTTTAATTATTTTAAAAGCTCTCGGCTTTGGATTCCTGGAACGATATTGCACTCACAGGGCTAACCCAACCTCCTACAAGGATCAGAATCTCTTTCATTTCCCTCACTCTATGACTCTGTTCCACTGGCCACATAAAATTTCACTTGGTTTTGGCAATCCCGTCACTCCCCCTAGTGCAGTGGTGGGCAACCTGTGACCCATCGGTAATCCTCTGGCCGGCCACGTGACAGTTTGTTTACATTGACTGTCCACAGGCACAGCTGCCCACAGTTCCCAGGGGCCGCGGTTCGCCGTTCCCGGCCCATGGGAGTTGCGGGAAGTGGCAGCCAACACATCCCTGTGGCCCGCACTGCTTCCAGGGAACAGCGAACCGCGGCCACTGGGCGGCATATGTAAGCAAACTGCCTTGGGGCCCGCCAGTGGATGACCGTGATGGCCACAGGTTGCCCACCACTGCCCTAGTGGCAGATGACAATAGAACAGTTTTGTGTCCAGCCTTCTTGCACTGATAGAGCTACCGTTCTTTCTTCTCGCTGGTCCTCGGAGGAGCACAATTCCTTGCATTTGCAAGTGTCCCACACCTAGCATGGTAGCTCAACTCAGCCCATGCCGACGCAGAAAGAACTGCTGGCTTCTCTGTCTGTTCCAGGCCCTGAGCTGTGGAAAATCCTTGCAGTTCTCTAGGCAAACTCACTCTGCTATTGTGTGCGTCTATCCCTCAGTGTCAAAGTCTCCCACTAAGGAACATCAAGAGCTGGGAAAGCCGCCCATGATGGATCGTCTCCTTCTGGCTCTGCTTTTCCTGTTGCAAGGTAATATGCTCCCTGGTTATTTCCTCACCTCTACGCTAGTCTATATAGCTTACAACGGCCAAGGTGGCAAGGATGTAGCATTATCAACCTTCTGCCCCACTGACAGTGCCAGGAGCAGTTATCCCAGTATTGGTGGAATGAGGAGGGGGCAGGAGGTATAGAGGGACTTTCCCTCTAAGTTTCCTGAAAGACAGGGAGACCATCATTGCGTTCTGAGATGGAATTCCCATCTCCTTCCAGGACAGGCTGGAGGCACATCAATGAATCAGGGCAGGAACAAGACTAGATGAACATGGAGAATGCATTATTGTTATAGCACACCTGGGAGCAGTCTGCTCACCTGGGTGAGGTTAGCATCCATTCAGAGGAAGGATGGGCCAGGCCTGAGCCTCAGGAGAGCTGGGTTCACGTGCTTGCTCTGCAAAAACCATCCTGGGTGACCATGGGCAGTCACTTAGTGTTTCTGGGCTTCACTTCTCCATCCATACCATGGGGATAACAGGCCTGCCCCGCCTCATGGGGGCGTGTGGCTGAAGACATGAAAGACTGGGAGGCATTCAGACACTATGGGTAAGGGGTTCTTACATGGCTCCCAGTGTTTTCAGAGCAGGAGCTCTCTCTCGTATATGTGCAGCTCCTAGCACAATGGGGGCCCTGAGCCTTCCTGTGATCCAGGTAATAAAGAGTAGACAGCTGTGTCATGTGGGGTCACCGAGGAGGTGAATAACTTGGGGAACGCCTGGTGTATGGAGCCCCTCTGCCTGAGCTACACCTTACAGTGTGGTTTTGTGTAACGCAGGGGTCAGCGGAAGCAGTCACCAGTCAGAGGACTTCCGATTTTGTGGTGAAAGAAGCCAAACGAAGAAAAGCCGTATCATTTATCAGAGGTGGCCAGAGAACATCATCACCATCGAGAACAGTGCTGAAACGCTGAAGATAAATGCGCCATTCCCAAGCTGTGAGAACTACACTTTCCCAGACAACTTGGGGAACTACCGCTTCTGCCTCTACTGGTACCAAAGGGATGGGATCTTCAGCCTCGCGTACGGCAAAAACAACTACACGCTGAGCACCAAGGCGGAGCCTTCCTTTGACTTCTCAAAGCCAAGCCCACCGCAGAATAAAAGTGGGGTTCCTGTGCTTTCCAACGTGTCCTACGCCTATGGCAAAGGCCTGCGGAACACCTCCCTCAGCAGCGCTGCCGTTTACTCCTTCTCCATCCGTGGTACGGTTGAATCAAGATGTTCAATGGGCTAGAGAGCTTGCAGCGGTACCACCGCAGCCTCTGATCATCTTCAGTCTCGGAAGCTAAGCAGGGCTGACTCTGTCTGCCCAGGGATAGGAAGGTTCTGGGAAAATCCCAGAGGCAGCTGGGGCACCATTTGGGGGCAGAAAAGGGCAGTTGACTTCTCCACCAGTTGCTAAGTCCGTTGTTTTTCAAAAATGGCCACTAGGTTTGGGTTCCTTATTGCTCTGGGGCTGATTTCCCCATAGTGTTGAAACTCCGTCTCTCCCACTAAGGAGAACTGGAGTTGTGGGTTCTCAGCACCTCTGGAAATCTAGCTCAGAGTTTCTCTGCCTAAGCGCACAAAATAAGTGACCCCTTTTGAAGATGTGGCTGCATCTTCACCAGATAATCCCTCATCAAGTCACAATGTCCCACCTGTACTGGCCAGTTGCGCTGCTTTCAGGAATGCAGGGGTCCTCGGGTCACAGCAGTATGGGGGCTTTATAGGGATCCATCCTGACACCAGCGATGCTCCATCCTTTAGAACATCTGCACAGTTGGAGACGCCTAAGATCAAGATGGAGCTCTGGGTGATAAGGCCCTGCAGTCTCCATGGCCGCATATATGTACTAGAGTGGCCTCAGCTGGTTAGAGACATACAGAGTAAGATGGGAGAGCAGAAGCACGCTTGCTGGAGAGGGCACCTTGAGGTTCTCGGCCTGTGCAGATAGGAATGACATGAGTTTGCACCTTTGCTAGAGTTCCTGTAACCTAGTGGCCTGCCAGACAAAGTGGCAAAGCTATTGTCAAGGTATCCATTACCTGCTAGTACCCTCAGCTAGCCCATTCCTTACAGTTTGGTGCAGCAAGTTGGCTGTTCAGGAGCCCTCTGCAAACTTCAGCAAGCCCAGCTCCTGTGCAAGCTGAAGCCTAGAGAGCAATATGGGAGGCAAGAAACTCGCCACCATGGGCTGTCTCCCCTCTCATGCGTCATGGATTCAAGAAGCTCAGGGATCACCTCATGCAAATTCTTCCTTTTGCATAGCCAACCCCTGTGGCTCAGCTCCAAAGACCAAGTTTGTAAAGGTATTTAGGCACCAGAAGATGCCGAGAGGGGCTTTTGAGAATCCCCTTAGGTTCCTAATAACTTTGAAAGTCTGGCCCCTAATGCCTTAAGCTATACCCGTGCTCTGCTTGGCCCTACCCAGGCATAACCATTGCAAACACCCTGCGTCTGGCTTCCCACTTACGCGTGCTGATGTAAATCAGGAGCGGCCCCATTGGATTCAAAACAGTCCTCCTCAGATCCATGACGGCCCATCAATTAATGTGGCCTGAGAACAGAGTATAAAGCACCTGCTGCCAGGGCCGGGGGAGGGATGCTACAGAAACCAGCATTGTCCCCTCTTCACAGAATTAATCCCAGCGTTCTCTTTTCTTTCCACATCAACTGCTGAAGACATCAGCAGGGTGCATCAGATTGAAGAACAATTCAGGAATTTAGCCAACTACATGAAGAATCCCAATAAACACACTGGAAGACGGACCAATCCCAGAGCATCATATGAGTGAGTACAATATACAAATCCAGCTCCTCGTCTCCCAGATCAGGCGCTTGCCATCACTGTCTGTACAGCCAAGGAGTGAGTCTATGGGGAACTATGATTTTCAGGAGAGGTAGGTTGGCTGTAGAGCCTCCCAACCCCAGCAGTAGGTCCTCAAAACTCTTCCCCTGTCATTTGCTGGTGGTACAGCCCCTGCTTGGAGGCTCTCTTCTCTCCCACCCTCTCCAGACCCACGCTCTGTTCCTTCTTCCCCCAAAGGAAACTTCTGCATTTGGAATCGGAGCTGGACCAGGTGGTGTTTGAAGGGGAGAGCGAGATTTTTGGGACGAGTACCGTGCGGGCGACTGTTTTGAAGATAGGACCCAGCAAAGCCTCTCAGGATCTGCCCTTCATGTCTGAATTGGAGGTGAGTGCAGATGTGCCAGGAGTCCCATTGTCACAAAGTCATGACCATAGAGTTCATGGCCAGAAGGGACCACCAGATCCTCTAGTCTGGAGCTCCTGTACAGTACAGGCCGCCAACACCCGCACACTGAACCCGACAACTGAAACGGGACCCAAGGACTTCAGCCTAAAGGAGACTAGCCATGGTGTGCCATAGGCAGAGAACAGCAGGGACTGAGGTGCAGTAATGCCTGCAGCCAGCAGGGAGACGATGAAGTGAGATACACTCAGACGATCCTGGCAAGCGCCCTGCGCCCCATACTGCGGAGACGGGTGAAAAACTCGCCAGGTCACTGCCCATCTAAGCTGGGGAACCCTTCCTTCTCAAACACTCTTCCTCCCCCAGCCCAAATGGCAGGGATCAGTTCGACCAAGATGGCAGGGATCAGTTCGAGCAAGACCCAGCCAGCCAAGTACCCCAAAGAGAGAATCCTCAGGATCACGTCAGCATACTGGCCACCCCCATGCAATGTCCCACCTCCGTCTCTGAGGCTTCAGAGGAAGGAGACAAACACATTACCTGGGGGTAAGGGGAACCCCTTCCTGATGCCTGGCAATGACCAGATGAAGCCCTGAGGATGAGAGTCTACCTGAGAGTTATGCCCAGCTCCAAGGCTTCCCACAGGAGTCGACCTGCTCCTTGTAGCTCTTCCTGATGACTCCATACCCTGCTGGCTTTTATAATCGCCTCCTCCCTCACTGATCAGACACCAGCTGGGTCCCGCTCCGCTTATCGGCCCCGCCAGCCTGTGACAGATTGAAACGACGTCTGTGCTGGGTGCCTCGTGCAGGGACCTCAGACCAACTGGTAACCTGGGAAGTGTGTGGTTACAGCATGTAGTTAGAGATGCCCTCACCCCGAAAAAAAACGGACTTCTGTTCTTTGTACTGATGGCAAGGGAAACCTCTGCACTCTGGTTTCACTTTCTCCCCTTGGTGCCTTGGGCAGTCTTTGGTGGCGTCCCATGCTCTGACTAGTTGCACTTCCTGTCTCATGAGGACCCCCTGCCCTCACTCCGTCGGATTCCCTGAGAGGTTCTCCTGTAAGGGGAGCCCTGCTCTGCCCTTTCGGCATGAGGCTGGGGAACAGCAGGAGGCAGGGTAGGCAGAGGACCTGGGTGGAGCATCGAAGTTGGGAGGCTCAACGCTTCTGCTGAAGGGAGGGAGCAGCCAACCCAGCCACGCTACTGGAATAGAAACGTTCCGGCGTCCCTTTAGCACTGAGTGCGGTGCCGTCCACACTAGAAACCTGAGCAGTGATGCATCTGGGTCCCTGGCCTGGGCTAGACGGCAGTCAGATCCTCAGCTGGGGTAAAGCGGCGTAGCTCAATAGACGCCGGTTTACCCCAGCGGATGTCCTGGTGCATGCGTAGCCGGAGTCCCAGGCTTTCCCTAGCATCCTGTGCAGCCTCCCCGCCTGCTCCGGCCACTCTTCTGAGGGACGCTTTGCTGGGCTTTGTTTTGCAGGTGGGCAGAGAGGTCCGTGGGTTTGCGGTGACTCTGCCGAGCATCCTCTTTGCCAAGGCTAAGGGCAGGGGGAGGACTGCTGAGAGCAGAGTGCTCCTGATGGACATCAACAGCCAGGCCCTTTTCCAGGTAATGGCTGGGCCCAGGGACGGACGGAATTCGGTGCCTGTGTGTAGTAAACGAGAGCTAATGGTACTGGGCCAACTTTGGTTGGGAGCAGCTGCTGTGAATGCCAGTGATACATGCTGGCCACGCTCCGCCAGGGCAGCTCGAGAGCAACCCACTGCCGGTCCTGCCCTGCTCCCTCGGTCAGCGTGAAATCTAACCTGCCCCACAACCTCCTGCTCAGCCAGGTTTGGGCTGGCACCCAGCTCTGACCTCCAACTCACAGCACCCCCTGCTATGCCAGCCCCGTCCCCCAGCCCCTCCCCCAACTCACAGCACCCTTTGCTATGCCAGCCCCGTCCCCCAGCCCCACCCTGCCAATGCCGCTCCCTCAACTCACAGCACCCCCTGCTATGCCAGCTCTGCCAATGCCCCTCCCCCAGTTCTCCACACCTCCTGCTCTCCCAGCCCAAAGGCTCCCCTGGGCTGATGCTTCCTATCTGCACGGTGTCCTGTGTGAACAGACCGAGCAGGATGAGACCCGACTGCTTATTGTTGCTGTGTGTCTTTAGCCAGGCTTTCAGCTCCCATTTCCGGAGGACCAGGCCAGCGTCCGCACTGTGCCTCCTCCCTGGAAAATGCTGCAGGTCCATTATAGACGCACACCAGGACCCTGCTGGAGGGGCCCCCCATTCAGGTTCCTGCTACAGCTCTGCCCGTTGCGATCTCCCCTTATGCCTAGTGACTGCAGCTCAAACCGGTCCCTGGCTGGGCTCCGGAAGAAATCACCCCCTCATCCCCCAGTGCCCCTGTCAGGGTATTGTCCAGCTAAGGGCAGCGTGGAAGGTGGTACCTTACCCTGAAGTGTCCGATTGTAGCTCCTCTCAGTGTCAGGACACCGGAGCAGCTGGACCATTGGTGCCTTTGCCATAGTAAATATGAGGCCACCTGGTGTCCTGATGCCCTCCCGCAGATGACTGTGTTACCTGTGCGGCGAGGCACAACCTGAGGAGAGACTGCGCCAGCTCCTGGCAGGCTGAGCTAGTCCCATTCCCTGACCGGAGCCTGTGTGCACACACCCTCTTTGGGTTTGTATTGTCTGCTGAGGAAGGTGACGAGGAAGCTCTCCGGGTCTGAGATCTCCATGGGGGTTTATAGCAGTTTGGTGCCCGGCCGCTGTCACTTTCTCACCCTGGCATCCCGGTCTTTCCACCTCTTTCAGGATCCAAACGGCAGCAGGGTGCTCGGGGAAAAGGTGATTGGCATCACCGTGGGGAACACCCCTGTGTCAGGCCTCCCACAGGACGTGGTCCTCAGATTCTTCCATGACCAGCTCCCGGTAGGTGTGAGAAATGGCCTCATTCAAATCAGCCTGCCCAGGTCGGGGAGGTGGGGGTGGAAGCTGGGGCCCTGCCAAGTCCGCTTCTGCCCCGGCGCTGTTGCCCCATCCTCTCCAAGGGATGCCCTTCCAAAAAATGTAACTCGGGACGACTGGCCACTTCCAGGCCATCACCTCCAGAGAGATGGCACAGTCGGTGTCTTTGCTCTTTCCCTGCCCCGATTGACTGTAGCTGGGAGCAGCCTCCCTGTCGAACAAGGAGATGACAGGCTGGAGAGAGAATGATCTTTGTTTCCTGGCCCCAGTCACATGACAGGGCCAGAGTTTCTTTTCTCCTCCTGCCCCAACTTTCCCTTGATCTTCTGCCCCTCGGCCAAACTCGCCTGCCCCATGAATAACCTAGAGAGGCTCACGCATCACCCCCCCGTTCTTGTCCTTTCAGAGGAACGTGACTCCACAGTGCGTGTTCTGGGATGCGGACTCCAGCCGTGAGTATCTCAGCGAGAGCAGGCTGTTTTGCGGGGCCGGGGGGCCTGGTTCTCCCCCAGGTCACTTACACACTTGACAGCACCTTACGCTGGCTTTGCACAGGCATGAGGAGTCAAGGTGCGGGGGAGGTGAGAACCAGACCCCTAGCCTAGCTGCCCAAGGAAGGGACTGGGCATCAGTCACTTTACAGCCTGAACCATGGGACTGAACTGGACTGTCCTTGGTATTTTAACTCTTGTAGAGACAAACTCTGGGCCAAGTCCATCTCCCATTGAGGTGGATGGAAAGACTGCAGCTTACTTCAGTAGGAGTGGGATTGGCCCAGCACATGGTCAGTGGCTGGATACACATCCATCCATTTCTGTCAGGAGAAGCGGATCGGTTTCCACTCTGTCCTCCTCCAATCTGTCTCACTCACTCCAGCTCCCTGTGACTTCTCCATTTCAGCCTCAACAGGGCTTGCTTTGACACCCTCCCCTCATCCGTAAATCCTGCCATTCCTCTACTGCCAGGGATACAGCCCCTAGATCTCTGTGGACGGTTAGATCTCAGGCGGTTCCCCCATGGATATCCCAAAGAATCCGTCCCAGGCTTTGCTCCCCACGCAGATATAGGTGAGAGTGATTTTGGGGGCTAAGAGTCTCCAGTAGAGCAGTGCTGCCATGTGGTCTGTATGGGAGTCACTGGGCCCCATTGCAAAGCACTCTTATTCTCTCACCTCCTTGCAGACACTGTGGGTCAAAGATTTTCTGTGAACATTGACTTGGGCTGTGTGTGTGAAACCTCCCACCTGTAACAGGGAAACTCTGCTTTTCTCTTTGCAGGTGGCCACGGCAGCTGGAAAAGTGATGGCTGTGAAACAGAGACGGGTAATAACCAGACCGTCTGCCGTTGCAACCACCTCACCTATTTCGCTGTGCTGATGGTGGGTACCAGTTCCCATGCGAGCTTTCTGCATCCTCACTGCCTGGTCTCCACGGTGATGGGTAAAGCTCTCAGGTCTTGCCCAGCCTGGCTCTAACACCTCTCCTGTCCCCTCCATTCTCAGATGTCCTCTCCGGAGATAGATGACATCCACAAGAAGTACCTGACGATTATCACCTACATTGGCTGCATTGTGTCTGCTTGTGCTTCCCTCTTCACCATCATCATCTTCTGCTTCTCCAGGTACAGTACTATGGTTTGGGGCAGGGGATTAGCAGCCTGTAACTTGTGCTCATGCTGACTGGTTTGCTACCCCATGAAGGCAGAATCCCCCTCGGTTGCCATTACACGCAGATTGGCCAAGATTTTCAAAGGGAACTAGTGATTTTGGGGGCCCAATGTGAGACCCCTGAAAGGGGCCTGATATTCAGGAAGTGCTGAGCATCTACCCCTAGAAACCAGACCCCTTTGCAGGTTCTCCAGGTGGGCCCCCAGAATCCCCAGATCATTTTTAATCATCTCGACAGCCATCTTGGTCTTTAGCACTAAGGCAGCGAGTGTGGGCACGCACTGATCTTTAGCAGTGTGTTAACAAGGGGCTGAGGCAGAATAAAAGAGGCTTCCTTTGAGAAACTGGGCTGTACGCAATGGCCAAACCTGTCGCCTACACACGTGGTTCAAAGGCCAGATGAGATGTAGTTTTCCGATGGAACAAGGGGACCTGTTCCACTCACTCACCTGTTGCAGTTACTTGTGGCTCACCATCTTCATCCATCTCAGCCATCAGCTGGTCATGCACATGTGGAATAGGCACTGAGCTCCCACTCTCCTGTTATTAACACACAGATTTCTTGTGTGTCTCCGGTTAGAGTGAGCTGCTTGAATCAAACCCCATTGTGGGGTTTTGTGGATGCTGGGTCTGGGACTCCCAGACAGGAGCAGGAGTGAAATCTCTTCCTCTCCCTTTCCCAGGAGGAAGCACAGAGACAACACCGTAACCATCTACATTCACATGAACCTGCTGGGGGCCATCTTCCTGCTGGATGTGAGCTTCCTCATCACTGAGCACTTGGCCTCCGTCGGCAGTGAGGCAGCCTGCAAAGCCGGCGGCATGTTCCTGCACCTCTCTCTGCTGTGCTGCCTGACCTGGATGGGCATTGAGGGCTACAATCTCTACAGGCTGGTGGTGGAGGTCTTCAACACCTACACGGAGCACTTCCTTCGCAAGCTCTGCCTGATGGGCTGGGGTGAGTACCAAAGGAGGCCGAGATGGCCCTGAGAACTCCAGGATTGTTCGTCCCTAGAAGACTTTCCTCTCGCGAGGAGAAGAGGATGATTTGCTCATTGTCCAGAAGTACCTATACGTGGAAGAGATTTCTGAGGGCAGAGGCAGTTTCATGTACCAGGCAAAGGCACAAGACGAACCAATGTCTGGAAACTAAAGCTAGAGAAATTCAGGCTAGAGATCAGTCCCCTCACTGGTCAAAATTGGCGGCAATGGTGTCTCCATCACTAAGGCTTTCGGTCAAGACTGGCTGTCTCTGTGAAAAAGAAATACTGCCACTCAAACACCAACTATGGGCAGCAGGCACTGGGTGACCTTCTCTGGCCTGTGCCAGGCAGCAGATCACACTAGATGATCACAATGGTCCCTTCTGACCTTAACACCCACGATGTCCATGCAGTGTGCAGCGGCAGTCAAAAAAGCAAACAGGATGTTGGGAATCATTAAAAAGGGATAGAGAATAAGACGGAGAATATCTTATTGCCCTTATACAAATCTATGGTGCGCCAACATCTTGAATACTGTGTACAAATGTGGTCTCCTGGTCTCAAAAAGGATATACTGGCATTAGAAAAGGTTCAGAGAAGGGCAACTAAAATGATTAGGATATTGGAACGGGTCCCATATGAGGAAAGATTAAAGAGGCTAGGACTTTTTAGCTTGGAAAAAAGGAGACTAAGGGGGGATATGATAGAGGTATATAAAATTATGAGTGGCGTGGAGAAAGCAAATGAGGAAAAGTTATTTACTTGTTCCCATAATAGCAGGACTAGGGGCCACCCATTGAAATTAGTGGGCAGCAGGTTTAAAACACATAAAAGGAAGTTCTTCTTCACACAGCGCACAGTCAACCTGTGGAACTCCTTGCCTGAGGAGGCTGTGAAGGCTAGGACTATAACAGGGTTTAAAAGAGAACTGGATAAATTCATGGAGGTTAAGTCCATTAATGGCTATTAGCCAGGCTGGGTAAGGAATGGTGTCCCTAGCCTCTGTTTGTCAGAGGGGGGTGATGGATGGCAGGAGAGAGATCACTTGATCTTTACCTGTTAGGTTCACTCACTCCAGGGCACCTGGCATTGGCCACTGTCGGTAGACAGGATACTGGGCTAGATGGACCTTTGGTCTGACCCAGTACGGCCACTCTTATGTTCTTGAGCCTATGAGCAGTGTGGACATGAGGACCCAAAGCTGTAGCCAGCCATCCCTCTTCCATCCCACCAGTCCAACGCTAGGGTGACAAAGGATATGGGAGACCAACACAGTCAATTCCTTAGGCGTAGAAAGGATGGGCTTCTTTTCCAGGGACTTGCAAAGGCAGGAATTGGGGCTAGGGAAACTACCTAATGCTGGTCTCTGCATCCAGGGCTTCCTATCTTTATTGTGGGTGTGATCTTCCTGGCGGACCAGACAAATTATGGACCATTCCACATTGAAGTATTTGAATCCCTTGAGAAATCCAACAATGCAACCATGTGAGTAATTGGGATGGCATCACCGTGTTCCTGGTCATACCATCGCTAGCCGTGTCCCCTCCTGTGAGTCAGTTACACACGGCGTGCCCCCTGGACCATACAAACAGATCACATCCCCACTGCTGGAGTTTTCCCTGAAACCTTTTCTTCCTCCCGCCTCTCAGTCCTGCCAGATCCCCAGCTGGTATAAATCCACAAAGCTCTTGTGACTTCAGCAGAGCTGAACTGTTTTACATCCGCTGGGAGACCGGCCTCCATGTTTGACTCTGGGCTGGAGGCCCAATGTGCCAGTGGGTTCCCCCGAGCTCTCAGATCAGACCTTCACCCCTTCTTAACCCAGAGGCTTACGGACCTGAACTATCTGCCTTTCTCCTCCCTCCAGGTGCTGGATCACAGTCCCCCTGATCCATAACGTGGTCAACCTGGGCATCTTCAGCCTGGTGTTCCTCTTCAACTTGGGCATGCTGGGAGCCATGGTGTGGGAGCTGCTCAGGCAGAGGAAGAAAGGCCACAAGCTGAAACACGTCCTGGTGCTCCTGGGGCTGAGCCTCGTGCTGGGCATGCCCTGGGCCCTGGCGTTCTTCTCCTTTTCCTCGGGGTCGCTGCAGCTCGTCACGCTCTACCTCTTCACCATCGTCAACTCTTTGCAAGGTGAGCGTGCAGGGCCGGGCCGGCCCTCCCCATCTCGCCCTCTCCCGGCGACGTGGGACGTGGCGGGAGTTTCGGGGGGTCAATGGCGGAGGAGTCTGGAGTCTCCCCGAGGAGCAGGTGAGGAGGCTTTGACACAACCCTCTGCCCTGTTCCTCACCGTTGGGGAGAGGCTCCCCTGCTGTATGTAGGGCTCTCTTCTGCAGGGCCCCGGGGTTTTCTGTGCAATAGCACCCCGTGGCCACACGAGGGCGCCACCAGCTCAGGCTTGAGACAGTGCTCTGCTACCTCAGTACAGTGATGGATCGGAGACCTTGTTAGCTCTGTCGTCTGACGTATACTTAAAGAGACTCGTTCCTTTCAAGGGAAGTGGTGATGTTCAGGGGCCAGGCTCCCCCTGCAGTCAGGTGCGCCATTGTCCTGCTCTCTGCGTTACCCCTGCCCAGCGAGTACCCACCCATTTCTCCCTTCTCTTGCAGGCTTCCTCATCTTCCTCTGGTACTGGACCATGGTGCTGCAGGTCAGGAAGTCCTACCCCTCACCGAGCAGCTCCGACAGCGCCAAGTTGCCGTTCAGCACCAGCCGCACGAGTGCAGACTGAATCCCCCGCTGTCTCTGATCGCAGCGGGTCCTGTCTGCCCCGTGAGTTGAGGACCGGGGATCGCACCCCCGGAGGGGAGGTGGAGGCTCCTGCTTTGCTACATGCGGCCACGTAGAATCACAAGGAACGTAGGGAAATTCACACACATCTGCCCAGACACTCTGAACTGGGATCTGCCAGCATGGAGTCGGGTATCCGCTAAGAGCACGGCAGCAGCTCGGTTTCTCTCTGCACATTCCCTTCTGGATCTCTCCGATCCAGCCCCGCCTGGTTCCCAGCTGCATTAAATACCTTTCGTGTAGCACACGGACACCCCGGGGCTCCCAGGTAAATCACCACATCAGTGTAAATGTCACTGGAAAAGACAGAGGGTGTTCTAAGTCTGGAGGGGCTGCAACCTTCTCTGACAGGGACCTCCTCTGTTTCATGCTCCTTTTACAGCTCTTTCCACATTAGAGCCTAGAGGAAGGGCAGGGGAGAGCCTGGTATCCACCTCTCCCAGGGCTCCAGTCACATCAGGCAGCCGCCAAGTGAAACCACAGAGGTTTCCTGTAAAGGTTTCATTTTCTGTTGTCCACAATCTCCAGAGCCAAGCCCAAGAACATCTCTGGCAGGTGCAAAGAGATCCAGGCAAACACTGTGGAGTAGGCACTGTGGAGAAGGCACGTGTGCCCCTTAGGTAACCAGGCCTGGGGAGTGCTGTCACCCCTTCCTGCCCAAGGTGTGTGGGGTGCTTTTTGGGGAGAATGAGGCAATGGGGCTGTAGCAGACAGCCCTCGGTGTACAGCTCAGCGCTGTCTCCTCCACTCAGCAGACCTGCCAGCTTCCCCGCAAGCTGCCCAGCCCCGGGCCTGGAAGATTAGGCCAGCTAGGGCAGAGCTGACACTAGAGAGTTGGAGGGATGCTCCAGAGGCCAGGGCAGAGCTGGAGATTGCTGATTCCGAAGGGGAGTTGTCCTCCTGTTGCCCTGTCACTGGGTGATGTCCCTGGTTCTTCACGTGGATCTAGAATCCCAGCTTGCTTCAATGGCTGTGAAAGCCCCTTTTCATCAGCAGCTGGCCGGGAACTTTCACCCTTCTCTTGCAGATCTGGCTTTCCCGTATCCAGGCTTGGGTCATTTCTGGTTTGGTCTAATATCATGTGGTCTGCTTGGGCCTATACTCGTGGTCCACTCAGAAGCTACAGTGGGTGGAAGATACTTTGGTAGATCAGTAAATCTTAAACCAGTACTTACATAGATTCTGTGGCTGCTTCTTTGCTTCTGGGTGCAATTCAAGGGGTTCACTTTAAATCCCATAAGATCGGGGTCCCAGATACCTGAGTGGGACCCCCATGATCCTGTATGTGGCTGTTGAGATCAGCTGGGGCCCTGGATCTAGCCGTCCTAAAGAAAGATTGTCCTGGAACTGCTTACAGTCCATCTCTGACTTAGGAGCTTCGACTCTGGAGTTCACTCTCCACAGTGGGTCCAAGAGAGCCCCCATTTGCTAGGGATCAGTTCTCTCTCACCGATGTAATTCCTGGGCTTTCAGTGGCATTAAAACAAGTGTAAGCTACCTGCCTCTGATTGCAAGTCAATGGGGGTTGGGTAGCTCAGCCTAGCAGTGTTATAGGAAATCTCCCTCATTGTCTGAGGATCACAATCCCTGAGGGGTTGGCCCGAAGAGGAGGGGCGGGGTGGGAGATTGCAATGGCTGGCTAGGGATGGAATTTTGAACCCGATAGAAAAGTGCATTTTAACCAGCCTCAAATAGGAATCATCAATCCTTCGAAATGCTGAGCGAGCCCTCGCTCCTGAAATAAAACATATCGAATGCTTCTATGTGTCAATGGTATCAGATCTGATTTCTGCTTATTAAAGCATTCCCACTTCAGTGCAGTCTGTCACTGGGACTTTATTCTCTGCTTGATCCCTGTCGTCGTTTTAGAGAGAGATTTTCAAAGGTACACATGGCAGGTAGGCACTGAAAGGCAATGGGAATTAGAACCCAAATTGTCAAAGAGATTTAGGCACCTAACTCCCAAAGATTTCCATGGGGCACCTATCTACCTTTGAGGATCAAGGCCTAGGTGTCTAACCGCCGTAAGTGCTGTATAATCTCATCGTGCACAAGAGACCTGCTACAGACTCTTACAGGTCCCCCAGTGTGGCATGGTACTCCTGGGCTCTTTACAACCCTTGAACTAAGCTTCACACCAAGGAGACCTGCTTGCACAAGAAGCTGGGGAAACTCTGGGGTGAAGCAACTTGTCTATGTGGCAACAGAGCTTCTACCTTCCCCAGCTCATGTCTTGCCCACAAGGCCGGTCTTCCTCTGAAGTGCTAGAGCCTCCTCTCAGTCACTTCTACCCAGCACTCCAAGAGTCATTACTTGCCCGGCTGTAAATGCCAGGTATAAGATACTGAGATCACCACAACGAACGTGCTTCAGCAGGGAAAAGGCCCAGGCATTCTCATTTAAAAGAGGAACAAACTGCGGGGGAATAAAATACAGTGCGGGGTGGTGGGACGCGTTGTAAACATTTGTATTGCCACTTTGGGGAGAGTTGTTCCAGAGCCATCCCCATGAGTGGTCCTAGCTACATAGCAATGAAGACGCGTCTGCCTGCCCTGCCAGCACCCGCCGTCTGTAGGAGGAAGGATGCATGTATCTGGCCTACGTGCGGGCTCTTTCCATTCAATTCAATACATTCTGCAGGTCACCCCAGCTGAGTGCCGATATAACCCTTAGGCCCTAGTCTCTGGCCTCACAAACGGCAGCAAAAAGTCACGTCCAAAAAAGTTTTTATGTGATTTTGCATCTGCCTCCCCCTGGAGAGCCTCACTGTGCACAATCCCATGTACAGGTCACTGTGGAAAGACAACCACGGGTGTGTGTGTTTGTTACTAGCCAGGGCCTATTGGGGACAAGCAGACGGCTGCCATCCCAGAAGAAATGATACATTGCATCGTAGAGGGGTAGTGCGGCCGAGCATCTAGTGTGCCGGGACTCAGAGGAGCTAGATTTGAGTCCCAGCTCTGCTGCTAAATGACCAAAGGAAGTCCCCTCCGTGCCTCAGTTTCCCCAGCTGAAACATGGAGATAATGCTGACCTCCGTTGTGATCTGTGGATGAAAAGTGCGAGGTAAAATTGAGTTAGTGGGTGAGAAATGGAGAGCAATCGCGTGATTCTGCACCTACTCACAGGGCAGAGTTAAGGTGATCCGTGCAGGTCGGCCAATACCATTCCCCAGCATCTGCAGGCTGGGCTCTGAAACAGTTGTGTTCTCTTAATCTGATTTCTGGTCAGCGTTTAGCGCCAGCTCCATTGCAAACACTGGCCTGGGGCATGGTCCTTCGCTGTTACAATCATTTCCTTCTTGTGCCTGTCTCCTAGGCACCACCTCAGCTCATGCCTGAAGCGCAATAGTGGGATCCCCCCCCCGGATCTCATGCCAGCCCCAGCACCAAGTGATGATGTTAATTAATTGATGAGCTTCCCATGCAACTGAATTACAGCCCTGTGATTAAATTGGAAAAACTGAACTCCGTCAAAGGGCTTGGATCACACACAAGCCCTTTATTAGTCTATACGGGTCTTACTGTCGTGCCCAGGTGCCCTCGTTATGGGCCCGCACCCTCTTGTACAGTGCTGGATGCTGTACAAACGCCAAATAAGGGTTCCTGCCCCATGGAGCTTACACTGGACGCCCAGCTGCCGTGACTCACCTGGTTCACGCAGGCTCGGATTGCTTTGGCGGGCGTGGAATGAGCCCCCATAGGTTCCAGCATGTTCCATAGCTGCCCGGGCTCTGCCAGTGCTCACCGGAGTGTCTCCAGTGCCGCGAGGCACCACCACGGAGATGACACCCTGGGGACAGAGCTGTTGCCCAGGGGCCATGTTTGTTTAGGGTTCTGGGTGCCAAAAAGCATGGCCCTTGCTCGTACCACGGGGCATTGATACGCATGCACTCCTGGGGTCATTGCATGTGCCAAAGGGTGGGAAGAGAACAGCTCCTATATCTGATTTACACTGGCAGGCGTTCAGCCCTGGGGCGATTTGCACAGTCCAGAACCCTGGAGACACACACACACACACACACACACACACACCCGCCTGCTCTGGGTACGAGCGAGAGCTCTGTTGCTCAAGCATTCTTGAGCAATGAGGCAGAACCGATCCCGCAGACAGTGTTGTTATGAAGGCGTGGGGCCATTGACCGTCACGTAAATATGGAGGGGCTTTCCCCGGAGGGAAATGTGGGTATCCAAGCAACATGGAGAAGCAACAACGCAGCAAGTTTCAAACTAGGTGGGGAAAATTCTTTTAGCCTAAAAAGGGTGGATGCGTTCATGGCAGTGGGTCAAATTATTTGCATGCCAGTGCATGTAGGATCTCTGAATGATCAATATGCCCCTGCCCCCCTCACTGTAGAGAGCTGCACCCCCTTACCAAATCACCCCCTTCTAGCACTGTATAGAGAAGCAACCTCAGTTTCCTTATCTGCTCCATTCTCCAACATTTTTCTGGGGGGCAGTGACTTAGGGTCCCAGCCCAGTTACCTACAGATCTATCCCTGTCTTAAGCAACATACCCATAAACTCTTCCCTTTCCTCCAGGGAGATTTGCTAGGGACCCATCCCTGGACTTACCATCTTTATCTTTCACAGGGTGCCCTCTACACACCTGCTGTCTTTGCCTGTCCCTTTGCAGCTGAGCAGGGCTCTTCTTTTAAGCCTCTCCCTGAAATCCTGTTTCCAGCTCCAGATGTTTTGGGCTGTCAGTAGCCCATTAGCCCCTTCCTGGCTTGCAGAGTGGCTGGTAGGCCCCATTATGCTAGGTCTCTTGAATCTTATTAGCAGCCTAAGCACTGACCCATATTTCCTCTCTAAAATCTGACCCCATGTTTATTTCTAACCCCTCCCTGATGCTCCAGGGATGAGAAAGGGAGAATCAACTCCAGCCCCCACAGTTCGTTTGCCCATGCTGCTCAAGGAATGGAAACCCACCGAGCCCACGGAGAGCTTTCCCTGCTTTTAATTCAGAATCCATGTCTCGTGGCCCTTGAGTGGTCAGCGAGGCTGGTTGCTTTGCTCAGCTAACAAGGGGTTCGGGGCCTGACATCCTTACACTGAGGTGTGTAGGAGCTGGGAACTTGGGACCGATGGCATATGCAGTGTTGCCAACTCTCAAGCTATTTATGATTTTTTCTTAAAGCCCCAGCTCCTGGGGTCATGTGATGAGGTGAGATTCTCAGCTTTCCATTTTGATTCTGGAAAAGTTCCTGTCTCAGAGTTGTGGGGAGGGGAAGAGCTTGTCAGCGTGCCTCCCGATGACTGGGACACCAAACACATAGAAAAGGAACCCTGCCTTGATTATTTTTCTTCGACTCTCATGAGTTTGAAGCCAACCTTATGGTTTGGGGGAAGTGACTCGAGTTCTGATGGACTGGAGTTGGTAATACTGTTGGAAAGGTACTTACAGTCGGGGCTCACATATGGTCCTTCCACCTCTCCAGCAAGAACACCCATGAGTGCTGGCGCGGGAACGGTGAGCCTATCACTTTCCTGGGCCAGGGGACAGAGGGGCATCATAAAGGTGACAGTATCTGGGTGCTTGATGGGCTGGAACACAAGGGGCACAGCTTCCCACATCCAGCCCACTGAGCAGCATCAACCTTAGACTCGAGGCAGAGGCCACATTTATTGCCAGGCGCTTAGAAGAGAGGAGATTTAGGGGCTCAGATGGTATTGGGGCCCCACAGTGATAGGAGCCAGAACCAGCCCAGGTGGGTCAGGACTCAGGAAAGGAGAACCCCAATTCTGAGCTTTGGGGCGAGCGGTCTGTCTCTTATCAGGCAGGATCCTTGTATCAGCGAGTTTGCTTGGTAACGGTGCAGGAAGGATTGTGAAGTTTTCAGATAGGAAATGACACTTCCCTTGCCTAATCTAAACCTAGGGTCACGGGGCTGGCACCAGAGCCGGAAAGAGAGAGAGAGAGAGAGAGAGAGGAAACAGGACCCTGCAGAGAACTGTGTGGCTAGAAAGAGAAACTTACAAGACACAGGAGAATGATGAACCTGCTGCATGGCATGAAATACTCCTTCCTGGTGACAGCCCTGAGCCTCCTGCCACTGCTGGGTGAGTAGAAGAGAAGGTGCTAGTGGGGGGAAGAGAGAGTGTGGAAAAGTCCCCCCCCCTTAACAAACCGTTTAACCATTGGACTGCAGTGATGGTTTAACCAGTGGGACAGCCACTTCCAGTTGAAAGGCCAAAGTCTAGGGCAAAGTGAGAGCTAGGAATGGATAGAGATGATTTCCCCTAAGCCTTTTGCTCTCTTTGGGCTAGATTAACTTGGGCATGGGTTGCATGGCATTGGGGCCTGTCCCCTGATCATGTCTGGCTTGTTGCCTGACTCTAGGGCCAGTCCCCCGGTGTCTGACAGCGAGCAGCTGGTGGGGTGATTTTGGGGCTTCCTGCATTGTCGTGGGGAAGGCAGGTTGGGAAACAACAACACGAGCATTTGCCCAATCCAACGGCCAGGGGTCACCGGCCACAGCCTGCTGGATGCGGAGGATGCTGGCTACATCCCGGGAGGCCGGATCTGCTTTCCTGCCGAATGATTGGGGGGGGGGGTCTCGAACAGCTCTGCTGGGCAGCCCGATGTCCCTGGAACACCACACGTTAGCCAGAGCTGGGGGAATCCTGCCCGAAGTACCTATGCAAATATATTCCAAAGATAATCAGAGCAATCACCGTGGGTCGGGCCAGCGCCCACTGCAGTCACGGGGCATCTTTTTCGGGCCTCCGAGTGGGGCAGGATCGGGCTCCGAGATCGTAATCATGGTTTGCTCACTCCGAGAGGCCATTTGTCTGAGTCTGGGTTTCTGCGCAACTAGACCTGCGGAAAAGGAAAATGTCGCAAACACTCATGCAACATACAAGCAACTGCCATGAACGCGAACACCTGTTAACCCTTGGCACCCGGATTACCAGCCCAACGAATGCAATGTGGTTAGCCATCGCTAGACTCACGGATGTGTGGGGCTGGAAGGACGCCGGAGAGCTCCAACCCCCTGCTAATCTTCTTGGCTAGAAACACCACTGTTTGGTGCCGTACTGAAACAGAGCCCTGGCACTAGAAAGAACCGGCTAGGCCCATGAGCTGCGACATCGCTTCAGACCAGCTGAGGCTCTGGCCTTGTGTTTTGCTGTCGGCCTCTCTGCCAGGCTGAAGATGTGTGTGAACTCGATGTGGGCAGGGAGACTGTCACAATCTGCACTTGATTGGCTAGGGGCTGCACACATGGCTAAGGTAAAGGACTGATATTAAGGGACCCTCCACTGAGGGTCTCACCTCCCCTAGTCCTTGTTTCCTTCCCTACAGGTTCTTGACATTCTCGCCCTATCCCTGCTGCTCCAGCGGCTCTAAGCCAAAGGGAGGGAACCGGTCGAGGGAGGGAGCGAGGTGGGGGAAGAAATGAAGGCGAGGAGGAGGAGGAGAGATAGGGCAAGACAGATTGAGGCTGGCTCCGGTGTCGCGGGAGCCGGGAAGCACTGGATGATGTAACGGCTCCTCGGCTGGGTCTCGTGCGCTGTGGTGATGATCTTTGCCCTCCCCTGGCCCCACTCGCTGACTCTGGTGGTTTTGTCCATTTTCCTTGTGTTCCAGACTGCGTCGGAGGAGAAGACTGCAAGGGTGAGTCCCTGCCTCTGCTGAACCAGGCCGCGTGCTCGGGGGCTGGGCCGGCTCAGGAGGAAGCCCAGGGAACCTCCTTCTGCCTCAGCTTTCCCTTCCTCCTCTGATGTGAGAGAGCCTTCAACAGCCATCCAACCCAGACCGAGCCCTGCGCCCTCAGCTCCCATGACCCACACCCCTCCTGTCTCTGCGATGCCAGAGCTGGGCTGACGACAGAGAACAACCACTGTCAGAAGGCAGGGTGGGAGATAGTGCCACAACCTAATAGAGCGGTCTGAGGAAGGAGCCCCCCTTAGGAGACCCCCCATCAATCTGGGCTGTGCTGCTGATCTGCTGTGTGACATGGGCAAGTCACTTCACCTTCGTTCCTCCGTTTCCCCATCTGCCCATGCTGGTGAGACTAGATCCGCCTGCCTCTCCCGGGTGCTGTAGGATTAATTATCCAGTGTCTGTACAGGGCTAGGAAGATGTAAAACTCTATGACGTGCTAAGCACTGCCAGGAGAGCTCTCCTTCATATTCAGCCCACGTTGCTAGTGTCTCACTTTCACCCATTACTCCTGCTTATACTCCTTAGCCCAGTCGAACAGCCCCTTAGCCCACCCTGGGCCCTGTTCCCTTGGCTCACCCCAGATGTTCCCAAAAGTCTGGGAGATGCGTTAAGTGCTTAACTGGAGGTTGCTCACACAAGTCTATTGGTAGAACCACATCCCGTTCAGGGATTTATGTCCAGTGAATTCCCTCTGATCATTAACCAGGCCACTGCCACCAAACCTCCCTCGTGAAGTGCTGCTGTCCCAGTGGGGGCGCTGATCGTCAGGTTCTTTTGGAACTGGGTGTTGAGTTTGGATCCATCTCCAGCTTGAATTACCCCGTGGCCTGCCCTCATTTGCAAGGGCCCGAAAGCTGCTCTAGACCAGGTCTCGTGCCAAGATGATCCTCTCTCTCCAGGGCCAAGTTGCAATGCAATTAGATGGGTCCCATGGGACCAAGGCAAAAAGGATGCGAGCCCAGACCTCAGGCTAGGCGTGAGGAAAGTCTGCCTGAAGTGTGAGCAGATGCTGTTGCTGCAGATAGACGGCAGGGTGAGGAAACCAGCTTCCAAACCTGAGCTCCCCTCGGCAGCAAAAGTAGATGCCAGGGGAGGGCAGAGACCGTGCATCTTGTGGGGTTCTCAAGAGTCTCTCCTTCCACCTGGCCAGCCCAGGGGCTTTGCTGCTGCTGTACCGGAGAGAGTGGAAGGAAGTAGACGCCATGCCTTTGACATCAGAGACGTTGCAGGTGTTGGCGCCGGGGTGAATCCAGCTCAAAGCAGCCGGACAGGTCTCTTGGGCGCACAGGACAATCCAACACAGAGGGGCAGGCTCTGAGCCACGCTCAGGTTCCTCTGGCCATGCAATGAAAGCTACGCAAAGGGCTGCCACGGCTCACCGCTCGCAGCCCGGCCCCGCTAACCAGCCTCCCGCTGCTCCCCTGGGAGGTGCCCAGCTGCAGCCCCGCTGAGCCCCTGAAATAGCATGTGAGGGGCCTCTTGGTTCTTCTCCAGCCCACTCATTTCAAGCAGTCACAGCCCCCGGGACGCTGTTCATTGCTCACTCTCCTTTGTTCTCGGTAACCCTGGCTTTCCAAATTGCTCCTCGCATGCTCCCCGCCGGCCAGCGGGCGAGCGGGCTGCGGGGTGTCCTGGGAACACCCCTGCCACTGTGTTTGCCTCCCTCAGCTTTCAAGAAGGAACCCAGGGGGGACTCCCCCGCCAACTGCTGTGACATCAGCCTGCCCAAAGGGAATTGGCTGGAGTCAGCGGAAAAAATCACCAACTCCTCATGCGAGGAGCTGCAGCAGGAGAGCAACGAATTCTGCAGATGCATGATGGACAAGATCCACAGGTAGGAGGTTCCACCCACGGGAGCAGGGAATGAGAGCGTCACCCGGGCAGGGCTCTACTGGCGGACGTCCCTCAGAGCGAAGGGAGAGGGGCAGGCCAAAAGCTAGCCCAGGATTCCCCCACACCCTATCCCAGAGGTCCCCCGCATTCCACCCCAGCAGGAAAGGGCTCATCCCCAAAGGGGTCTCTGGCAGAGTTTCCCACAGCAGGACAAAGGGGGCTATCAGTCCCAGAGTTTGCCTTGTGTTGAGGTGAAGAGTTCCTGACCTCCCACGCTGGGATGGGTTATTCCCATAGGCCACACCAGCCGGGCTGTCTTCTGGCTCCCTTCCCTGCTCCCCATTAGCTTAACTATGCCTAGGAAGTTCTTCCCTTGCCTCAGCTTCCTGGGGCATGGGACACTTAGTTCATGGCGGCCATTTCCTGGCTGGCAGGAAGAACCGCAAACCTCCGGCAGCTGCACCCCCCCACCCCTCCAGCAGTTCTCAGCACACCCCTCCTCCCATTGCAGGTTCTGGCCTGACTTCGAGGACTACCTCACCAGGGAGGGTGTGAAAGAGAGTGTCATAGACATGAACCGGGTGAAGGCCCGGGTCCAGAACGTGAGCACCTCCACAGACCGCGATCTCGTCTTCACACTCACGCCGAAAGAGGTAGCAAACGCCTTCCTTCCAAAATGGCAGCATTTCCTTCTGAGCAGGGGCCAAATAAACCATTGGGCCTCTAGCCTTTCAGTCAGACACCTCAGGGCCTGGGTGATAGCATGGGATGGCTGCACGGCCAGAGTGCTGAAGGCAACCGCCATGTTGAGTTAACCCCCGCTGGTACACTGCAAGCCATGAGGCGGGCAAGGGGCTTCTTCAGAGCCCACGTTTCCAGCTGCAATAGAGCTGTGAAGAAAAGATCCTCTTGAAAACACCACTAGAGAAGGTGGGGGATGCTGGCAGCTGTATCTCATTAGCTGTAGCTCTCGCATTCACCGCCATGGCTGGTATGTGCCAAGGCAGCTGAGCAGATGTAGGTCCCTGGGGTTCTCCTTGTCTGGGAGAACTTTCTTCTTCTCGCAGAGCTCACACCCAGCCTGTGTGGCACTAGCTAGGCAGCCATGTTCTCTAGTGGCTAGAGTGGAGAACTGAGCGTCAGGACTCCTGGGTTCTAGGCCCAGCTCTGCCCCAGACACGCTGAGTGACTTTGGACAAGTCGCTTCCTTTTTCTGTCTTGGGTGGGTAGAATAATGTCCACCTCACAGGGGCTTCTCTAGTGTTTGTGGATCCTGAGATGGAAGGTGCTCTAGAAGAACGAGGCATTGTTAGCCAATCCTAATCCACTCTCATTGTTCCACGGCGTAGGTCCCCAAGGAGCTAGACACAAGTGTGACGGGGACCGCAAGCAAAGTAAAACTCTCCAAGGGACTGTTTCAGTCCATTCACAACGAGACAGACTACGTCAAAGTGGCGGTGCTGGTGCTTGAGGTTGGACAAGTGGGCCTGTTTAAGGTAAGCGTCGCCGTAACAGAGCAGAGGTTCAGCTGATCTCTTGGCCATCCTGCCTCTGGCCCTGAGCAATCCCTGATCCTCCAGAGGAAGGCGAACGCCCCCATCATGCCCCCTCACTGACTAATTGTGGCCATGGCCCTATGCCAATGTCCCGCAGGACCCTAACCAGACAGGAACCATGCTGGACAACCTCATGGTCAGCGTGAAAGTGGGAGGCAGGCAAATCGCTGGACTCGACGGCTGTGTAGAAGTCACCTTCTCCCACGGGCTACTGCCCCTGGTAAGCCACCGTTCCCCTCCCCTCTCCTCCTCGCCGAGGGAGGCCACCCTGCTCACTAACCTGCCCTGTCTTTGCAGAACCAGACCCGTCAGTGCGTCTTCTGGGACACCAAGAAAGGTAGGTGAGGCGGAGGGGCCTCGGCGGGACTGAGAATAGACACTAGCTTCACCCCGGGAGGGCAGGCAGCCCCTGGCCCAGCCCAGGAGAGGCTTGAGAGGAGAGCAGGAAAAGTCTTGCGGAGACAAGCCACGCATCCAGAAAGGACTGCACCTCGTGCCTATCAGGGGTAGGACTAGATCTGTGGGACCCAGCTGACTGCCAAGCCCTCCGTGCTGAGAGCTCGCAGCCGTGGGGCAGCGCCAGTCTGCCTCTTCACCTCTGTGGAACGCCTGTGCCCACCTTGTCTGGAAGGTGACATGGACCCCCGGGGTCTGGGGATGCTTTGGGCGCCGGTGCTCACTCAGAACTGGCTGAGCTGCGCTTACTTGACATGTTTGGCTCTTTGGGTGTATTAACTACAATTGCTCACAAATTCGAAGCGTCCGTTCCTGTTCAACAGCTCGGGGGTCAGGCCCAAAGGCAGTCAGGGGCCACCAGAGCCAACACATTGTTAGAAGAATCCACAGAGAGGCCTCTGGTGAGGGGACATCAGAGTTTACCGGTAGCCGGGTGAGCGATACAGGAACCCACATAGGAATACCAGCCCACGCACATGTATCCAATGGGCTCCACCCCTCATCATCTCTGCCTGAAGATGTAGTTCACATTTAACTGTGCCAGAGGCTGTCACATGGTATATGTCCTTGGTTCTCATAGGCTAGACAGACACCAACCTATAGATGTATATGTCCCGCATCAGTGGCACATCTGAGCCTACACCCGTGGTCTTTGCAAGCCTGGGCAAACGAGACCTTCACCCCACCCCGTGTCCTTTCCTTCACCGTCCCCTCCCAAAACCGGAGGCTTTACAATGTCTCCTCAAGCTGCGCTTTGAGATCTCCAGGGCCATTCAGCTTCTGTTTCATGTTGGCGGCTGTTACAATCCGTGCCTGGCGAGGACGGAGGATGGGCTTGGTGTCCACGCTCTGGCTTCCCCGTGTGACTTTTGCAGGCCAGCGTGGGGGATGGAACATGTCCGGCTGCCGCACCGATCCCAGAGACAGGGAGACCGTGTGTTACTGTGATCACCTGACCTTCTTCACCCTCTTAATGGTATGACGTATCCTCTGCACCTACTGCTTTTAGACTGGCCCCTGGTGCCTGCTCCATCCTGAGTCCCAGAGGCCAGGTTCAAGCCGTGCCAGGGCTGTTCCTTATATGAGCTGTACACTTACACCTCATCGGAGGCCTGTAGAACGTCAGCCCAGTTCCAGTGACAAAGCTGGGCTCCCCCTCTCCAAGCCCCTGATCTCTAATCAGCAACAAACCCCATCCAGCTCCTTCAGTGGCTAAATGGCAGAGGGGACGCTCTCCAGCTAAGCATCTGGCCTGCAGTGCCAAAGCAGAGAGACTTATATTCTCTTCTCCCAGTCTGAAGTGCTGCCCAGGCATTGCTGTCCGTTGCAACCTTAGCCAAGCCCCGCTCCTCCTCCTCTCCTCTTTACAGGACATGGCCGGAGTGACTGGTCTCCTCAGAACCACGTCTCTTCTTTTATGCTGCGTGTAGCTGGGTAGCCTGACTAGCGCTCTCCCACTTCACTCCCCTTCTCCTCACCTAGGGGCTTTCCAACCCTCCCTTTAATCCCCACCCCAGCCCTGCCCCAAAGGTCAGCATTGCCGTCCCAGCGCCTCCAGCAGGGGGTTAAGCTACCTGTGCTCTCCGCTGACCGCTGTCGCACCAGCCCGCGCCTGTGGTAATCCGGCGCTCGTGTGTGTGTGTGTCTGACAGAATCCGTCCCTAGACAACGTCACAGCCCGGATGTTATCTACTATCGCAAATGTCGGCTGTGGGATTTCTGTGGTCTTCTCGGCCCTCACCATCGGCCTATACTTTGCCCTAAGGTAGGACATTTCCTGTATCTCTCACGGGATGTTCCCAGCACCCCCACCCTCCCTCCACAGCCCTCCAGTGGAGCCTGGAACTGGGCAACCGCCGTCTATGGGCCAAGTGCAGCCCTAGTACAGACTGGTGCAGCTCCAGTGACTTCACTCTCTGGTTGTCACATCTGCTTGCACCAGGGCTGAACTGGCCCCAAATCCCCCAGAGTCAAGGGGAAGGAAAACAAGAACTGTCCATGGTCCTGCATTCCTGAGGCATCCCTCACACCGCAGTCACCCCCATTGCGAGGGGCGGCCTCCGAGGAGCTCATTTGTTCCCTTCTCTGCCAGTCACCTGGGTTGAAGTAGGGTCCAGAGGTCACAAATGGGGACTAGGGTGCTGTTACGTTGGTCTCCATACACACAAATACCAACAACAACAGAGTTCCTGCCCCAAAGAGCTTCCAGTCTCCTCCCCTCGTTCTCTCCCCGCAGAACCCAGCGGGGTCCTTTGTTTTCCCCTGGGCCGTGCCGTGTCTCTCTCCACTCTGTGTTTCATTAGGAAGTTCCGGGGTTAACGTGTCTCTCTCTCTCTACCTGGTGCGGGAGATTAAATCAACAGCCCACGTTCATGGGCCTCTCTCGCCCCCACTGAAGGAGGAGAGGACCAGCCCCTCGGTTTGCTAAGCGGCAGCGGGGAATTGGTGCTCTGAGAGCAGTGATGTTCTTCTCCTGAGCTGTTTTGGGTCTTCACCGAGCCTCATTTCGCTCTCAGGTTTGCTCACAAAAAATTCAAGTCCGATGATACGGCCAAGATCCACGTGAACCTCATGAGCAGTTTGCTCCTCCTGAACCTGGCCTATCTGCTGAACAGATGGATCTTCAGCCTGGACCATCTAGGGCTGTGCAAGAGCATTGGAGGCTTCACCCACTATTGCCTGCTCTGCTGTTTCACCTGGATGGCCCTTGAGGCCTTTCAACTCTACCTGTTGGTTATCAAAGTCACCAACATCTACATGCGGCACTACATGGTGAAGCTGTGCCTCGTCGGCTGGGGTAGGCCGCATCTCCTCCAGGTTGCTGGGGCCTGGATTGTTAGGCTTCGCGGTGGGTTCCCTAGCCCTGGAGAGCTTAGGGCCAGCTCTTAAAGGGACATGGCCAACCTGTTTAGGACCAAAGTCTGACCTGCCTTAGTGAGAAGGTTAGATCCTCTGGATTTTAAATATCAACCTTGATTAGAGATCAATCCCCCCGCCTTTGGGGTAGGACATAGCAACACTGCTGCGCATGTAGGAGAAGGAGACCAGAGCCCACCCAACCTAAGTCTCCAAATGAAATCACATCTCTGCCAAATGGCATCTTAAAACAGTTTGTGTCCGCTGAGATTCACCTGTTGTCTCAGACCACGTCTGGACCTGGGCTTAGATGGACAAGAGGTCAGAGCATTTAGAAACAGAAAGGAAAAATAGCCACTCCTCTCCCCCTTCCTCAGGCATTCACAGACTCCTCCCTTGGCTTTTCCAGGCTTCCCTGCTCTCGTGGTCACTATCACTGGCAGCATGAACAGCTATGGAAAATACACCATTATGGATATGGCCAAGCGGACCACCCTTACCCTGTAAGTTGCCCTCTCTCCTGGCGCTCGGCGGTGTGGATTAGCTCAGCGTCTTGGCTTGGGCCAAGCAAGCCCGCTCCCGTTCCTTTGCGGCCTTAGAAAGGAAACTGGACAAAGCTTTTCTTTGCCCCTCAGCTTTGCAGGAAGCTTCCACCCTCTGAGGTTAAGCACTAAAAGCTCGCTGCAGCAGTGTTAACAAACACCCCCCATTCACTGCAGGGCTTCCCTTGCGTAGCTCCGTAGGCGGCACCTCCCCACAGAGCCAGCCCCCCAGTTTGGAGCACACCACCGCTGAAAGGGGGGGTGCCCTGGCTGTACCCTGGCCTGTGCTCCATCTCAAGGCCCCGCTCTTTCCCCCACAGCTCCCCCTCTCCCCCTCCCAGCTCTGCCTGCATGGGGGCCTTGCAGGAGTCGGGGGAGAGGCAGGCACAAGCAGTGAGTGGGCAGCCGGCGAGTACCGGGCGGTGAGGGGGTTTCAGGGACGGGACTTAGTGGGGCCAGAGGTGGAGTCAGCGCTCAATGCTCCTGCTCCAGGCAGGATCACAGGGCCTCGGGCTGGGAAGTCAGTCCTAGAGCTTGGCCACTCCTAGGGCTCCACCCCACGGGAGGCCTTTGTTTGAAAGGGCTGCTTGCCCCTGTCCCGGGACACACCCACTACCGACCACAGCCTGTCAACCTCGCCCCCACACCCCGCCTTTGGAAACCACCTGGCCCTGCCTTCTACGAAGGGGGGGTCCCCATGCTTGGAGAGCCATGTGTGCCCAGCCGTGTGGGAACAATTTCTTGGTGTGCTGGCCCATGCCCTTACCTGCCACCCTCCCCTCCCCCCGACCCACTCCAGCTCCGACCCCATCCCCGGTCAGCTGTCCCCACCGCCCCCGTCCAGGCTCACTGTGCCGTCCCTTGCAGGTGCTGGATAGACTCCGCTCACTTGAGGGTCCATTACGTCACCAACTGCGGCTACTTCGGCCTGATCCTCCTCTTCAACAGCCTGGTCCTCGGGGCCGTAGCCTGGAAGCTGTTCAGCCTGCAGCGCACCATGGCGGGGAAGGAGGAGGCGAAGATAGAGGCCTGGAAGGGGGGCCTCACCGTGCTGGGCCTCTCCTGCCTCCTGGGAGCCACCTGGGGGCTGGCCTTCTTCACCTACGGCACCACGTCCGTGACGGCCGTGTACCTCTTCACCGTGCTGAACTCGCTCCAAGGTCAGGGCACGGCGCCCAGCTAACGCCCCGAGCTAGGCGGCCCTGCGAACCGGCGGTGCCCAGGCATTGCCCGGCCGCTGCCTTGGCAATTCCGCCCGAGGCTGACGGGCCACACCTGTGGCTCAGTTACATTAGCACGCTAGGCCCAAAGAAGAGTGCGCCATCTTGAACCGAATGGAAAGCCCTTTGGCTCTCGCTGGTAGCTAGAACAGTGCATGCTGGGATGTTTCTTCAGGCCACACTTCCCTCGTGAAGAGGTAGGCTGGTCTGGGGAGCACTAGAGCGCAAGAGCTGCTGCCCCAGGAGCGAGGGATGTAGCTCTAAGGGCGTGGGAGGGATACCATGTAGGGGGATATCACCCCATGTGCACGCTCTCCCTGCAAGAGTTTACTCTTTGGACACTCCCCTTTAGCAAGAGACAGACCATTGACAGCAGCTCAGCTGGGGCATGTGGGTTTAGGAGCTTCCTTCAACCTCACGTTGGAAGTCCTTGGGCTTGTTGAGGCAGCAGGAGACAGGTGAAATCCCCCCTGGAACGTGGTATGAGTCAGTCTCAGCGTTCACCTGGGCCCCCCTAAGAGCTAATGAGGCTAGGTTCAAACTTGTACTGCTAACGGTACCTGGGCCATTAGCCATAGTGTGCACCAGCAGGACGAATTCCAATGTTTCCACCCCTGACCGAGGTCTTTGTCTCTACAGGTCTTTTCATATTCATCTGGTTCACTATCCTCTACTGTCCAAAGAAAGATGCAACCACATCCTCCTCCAGCAGCGGCAAGAATGGGAAAGTCACCACCGCTTCCCACAGCTAGCTGGAGCACCAGCGTCTCTTCCAGGCAGAGGGGGCTAGTTCAGAGGAATTTGCCCAGTCCACAGAGCTCCTCAAGGAGCAGAGAGGGATGGGCTGGGGATTAGCAAGGTGGAAAGCCCCCCTCGGGCTTGCTTGGCAAGCACAATCATGCAATACGTGAGCCCCTGCCCATGGGGCAGGGGAGAGGAAGAGTTTTGTCTAGTCGTCAGAGCAGAGAACTGGAAGTAAATAGCCTGCATGCCGGGCCTCATTCTGAGCCTGAGGCACCGTGTGAGGATCAGAATAATATTCACTTTACAGATGCGTGAACCGTGGCACAGAGGAGTCACGTTATTTGCTCAAGGCGGCCTAGCTACGGCTCAGTTTACCCCACTGGGAAATTGGTTTGTCATAAGAGAAACGCTTCGTGGAGGCCAGCCGCTCTGTCTGATTAAGGGGCCCTGATTACCTGACAACAGAGGCTAGAGCACTGGTATCTCACCTACTTCAGCCAACATCCCTGCAGATCATATCAGCTTTCTTGGGGTCTCACCACTGCCCCTTACTCACTTATGCCAAGATCTGCAACTGTATTTAAGCACCTTACTTCCATTGGCCTTTTCTTCCAAGAAGCTCCCTCTTGAAAGAGAGAGAAGAGGAATGAGATCTGAACAGAGATGGCTGAACATAAGCGTGATGGATGTAAGCTCTGTAGCAGCCCCCATTTTGCCCCTTTAGTTAAGGTGGAAGAGGACCAGGGGTTAGGAATCAAGCCAGCAGGAAAATCTTTCAATTTTCGTCCCTGTCCTGCTGAGTTTAGTTTCATGGATGGAGTTTAACTAAGCTACAGCACAATCTGCTAAGAGTCCATCCCGCCGTTTGCAGGAGTCTCTCTCAGTATGGGGAAGAAATTGGCTCCTGGGAACAATTCCCATTTAGCAGATTCCAATGACTACAGATTGGTGAAATGATGCACTCATCTCAGAGTGATAGAGTCTTGAGGGGCTGACTTATTTCTCTCCCTCCTCATCTCCCCAGCCTTGAAAAAAAAAAAAAAAGCAGCTCTTCCATTTATCAGTGGGAATTACATTACCGCACTTACCCATTCCATCAAAACTCCCATACCCATTTCTAATCTATGGCACTGTACATGTGCAACTGAGGACTTGTGAATAAATTCATGAATGAATACACTTATGCATAATGTGATTATTCCCTCCCAAAGCCACTGGGAAACTTCAGGGCAGGACACTTGAGCACAATCGGAAGTCTATGGGCAGCTGATCTCTTTCTGTATTCTCTACTCACTCCGTGCCTTGGGGTAGTGAGTTGCCAGATCTGCATTGTTCCCGAGAAAGGGCAGGAGTCAACGCAGGAACGGATTTCAGAACAGTGGCTGCTTTTACAAACAGGCTTTTTGCCCAAGACACCTCATTCACCACTTACATCCCAAATAGCCTCCTACAGGGCCTGGGGGTGGTGAGAACGGTTCCTGAGTAATTCTAGATCAATAGAGAAAAAGGCTTTTCTGCCACCTGTGTAACTATACACTAGGCCAGAGCTCACAATTCCTCTATGGGAGGCTCTGCACCTGTGCTCATTTGCCTATGCAAATGAGCAATAGTCAGCATTTCCATGCAGAATTATGGAACTGCACCCAGTTACAAAATGTCTGTTCTCCCTTAAGCAGCCCTGAGTTGTCCCATTGCTCCAAATAGCCACATCCCCTAAGAATCCAGAGACGGGGGCACTGCTTACAGGTTACACACAGGTTAGCAGATTTGGGGCCAATGCCCAAACTGGCAGCAGACATCACTAAACTCACCCCAACCCCCGAGTTCAATGCTGATCATTAAACCAGCTAAAAAGCTGGCTCCAGGGGGCGCTCTGGCTTGTACTGCAGCACCTCCAACTAGGTGAAGGTTATGACCTGGGTCACTGCTGCTGTTTGAAAGAGTCCAAATCTCTTGGGTATGGTATGTCTCAAGGAGCCCCCCTGCACTGAAAGTTGCCTGCGGTGCATTCAGCCAGCTAGATACTGGAGTCTAGAGGTGATGTGAGAGAACAGACTGGTCAGCTCAGAGGGGTTGGGAGAGGAAGGGGGTCTTAAAGCCCTGCCCCGCTGGAAGATTGAGACACAGGTCAGCGACTTCTACATTTTGGTTCCCACAACAGCTGCCAGCTGATTCTTCCCATCAGTGTTTCCATTCAGCAAGTGCCTTGGGGAACCAACAGGTGCACCTGACTGTTTCAGTGGTTAACCAGCGTAGCGCATCACCGACCACTTGACAAATGTTCTCAGGGACAGCAGGGGAAGCTGTGTCAGGGGCCCCCAAGGGGAGTTAAGCACCGAGCTCATTGGCTGGAATGGGCTCAGAGCACCTCACTGCCCTTTGCAAGTCTTCCCTCATATCCTGCTTCCTAGCTGATGGCTCCAGCACCTCTCAACCTTCGTTTCCATAGAGTGGCTAAGCTTTGTCCATCCAGCACAATGCTTGTACATGGGGGCTTGGATGTGGTGGGATATGGTAGGAATTTCTGTCAGCAGCAATAGGTACAAGAGAATATAAGCAGCCAAGAGACCATTGGAGCATCATACCAGCGTCCCTCCTCTAAACCAGCAGCCTGGTCTTCCAGAGAAGTGAGTTTAAAAAGGCAGACAGACGCCTTCTCTTTGCAAGTGTTGGGTTTATTTAGAAATCGTGCTCTCTTGACATCACTCATTTCTTCATGGCTTTAGCTACAGCAACCAGAACGAAGAGGCTGGCTACGGTCAGCGTTACCAGGGCACCAGGAATCCACAGGTGTGGCCCTAAAAAAGAAAGGAAGAAGCAGAGTTGTGTTCCTTAGTAGAGAGCCTGCCACCGCAGTGGGCCTGGGAAGGTGGGGTCACTTCTTGACACCTGCCAGAGCTTTCATGGCTGCTGATCTCCACACCAGTGAGTGGGACACACTCGGCCCATTAGAACTGTGTATTTCAGGGCAGTCTCTGAATGAGGTCTTATTTTAGCCAGGAGTGTTATTGTAGATAGCCCCCAAAATTGGAAGTTTAAGGCACTTTAGATATATACACACACACAATACTTATTACACTTGTGTACTGGAGTGAGTCATCTCTTTGTAATGTTCACCAGTGCACATTCACATAGGACGGCTTCAAATGTTACAGCACACTTGGGAACCTTGGTGGGCATCAGCAGGGTCAACACAGACCAAATCACCCCCCCCCCAGTGTGCTTTAGAAGTCATCTCCCTGTAGTCTGCATTACTGCTCCGTGTAGACAAGCTCTTTAGGTACAAATCAACATTTCCAGCATTTTATTGAATAAACACCAATTTTGTTTTTTTGAATCTGGATGTTTCATCGGCATTTGTCAGTTAACGCCAAAAATCTGAAGCCCTGATTTTAATCAGTCCCTCACTCCTAACATTAGGGGCAGATTCTCCGGAGCGCCCAGCATCCATCAATTTTCAAAAGCCCTCAGCAGGCTGAACACCACACTCGTGAAAAACCTGGCCCATAATCACTCCATCTCTGGATTCTACAGGCTTCCTGCTGTCAGCTCCCCTCCTGCAAGCCATTCCCTGGTCTTCTAAGTGACCTTGTGCCATGGCAGATATCTGGCCTACGAGGAGGCAGATTCAGTGGGGCAAACTAGGCTCTTTATACCCATTCTACATCTTGAGACTTCTAGTCGCTGCAGAATACAACATAAGAGCATGGAGATGTGAGTCTGAAAGACCCTGAACTGCCACATTGCAGGGGAGAGATCTTAGCAGCCTCCTTTAACAGCTGCATGCAACAATGGGAGGAGAGATCGGACTGTTCCTACTCCACTGGCTTTGTACAGTTATCTGGGAAAGGACATATGTACCCCAAAGGTCCTGCAGTTTTGTCCCTGACTCAGCATTCCGGGCTCCAGACAGGGGAGAGGCAAGGAGATGGATGGGTCCATATGAGACAATCTTCCTGTAGTCTTCTTCAAGCGCCCGCTTTCTCTTCGACTTCCTGGGACATTCCTGTGAGCGGAACAGAGGGAAGAAAGCTAGGACACGGGGGCAGGATGGGATTCTTGCTTTTCCTCCTCCCGTGCTGTGTAGGAAGAGCCCTTCCTCAGGAGATCAAGCCCAACATGAAAAGCCTCCACTTGCCTGGTCCCAGGCAACTTCCATGGGCTACAGGAGATGTTTTCAGTTCATTTACCCAGCAGCCAGGCAGACCAAGGCATGGGAGGGAATCAGCAATCATTAAAGGGGAGGTTAAAGGAAAAGCCCTCCATACTGTAATCTTGGAGCTCTGAGGGAAAGGAGAAGAGAGCCTCCATAATTGGGCAGCTGCCCCTTAAGAGGAAGCAACGTCCTGTCTGTTCTTTCTGGGAGCAAGGAGAGCCCCAGAGCGGCTGAAAGAACTGGGGGGGCAATCTGAGACCCAGCACAGATTGTCAGCTCTTTGGGGGCAGGGATCCTGGCCAGGGTAGTAATGCGGCTAGACAGATAGCAATAAGGACCCTTCATGGGGCCTCACACTGTCATGCTGCAGAAGTGATCTCATGTGCAGATCCCACTGCCTGATTTACAGGCCCCACAAGGGAGGCAAGTCTTAGAGCAGGTCCCATGGCTCCTCCTTGTTAAGTGAATATTCCTCAGGGAGAGGCCTGGAGCCTGCGGTTAGCTGAACCCAGTGTCAGGTCAGAGCAGAGCCCTCAGCCGCAGCTCAGAGAAGAAGGGTCTCCGACAAGTCCTGCTCGCAGCGAAGGGGGCAAAGGGGGTCTCACCTTGGCACAGGGCTCGGGGCCATCAGGGAGGCACAGGCGGACTCGGCAGTGCAGGAACACCTCCGAGTAGTTGACGAATTGGAACATCTGGAAGCTGAACTTGGCCAGGGTGCTGTTTCCAACAGCATTGAGGTACGTCACGGTCTCGTCACGGGGACACCTGCAGCATGGGAGAGGGGGAGCGAGTCCAAGGGCAACTCAGTCGGGGAAGTTTGACAGCCCGAGATGCACTGCATGGGGACGGCTGGCATGATTTCAGTGGAGGCGGCTTTGATTTACACCGTGCGATTCAAATGTAGGGGCCAGATGCAGTCTCAGGCAGAGGTCAGGGATTTTTAGGGGGAAGGGGGATGTCAGCATTGACAAAATGGTTTTGGACTAAAATGCAGATTTGTTTTCAATTCAAAAATGTTGCCCTTGTTTCTCTTCCCCCATCCCTCCCCCTGCACCCCGGCCAGTCCACTTCCCCCTGATCCTTCCAGGGGGTGGGAAAGGGGAGGAAAGAGAACCAGTAACACTTGCACTTCTCTCCAGGGAAGAATCTCTCTTTAAATTTGAAGCCAAGAACAGTTTCAGTTTCACGATGAGGCGTTTCAACCTGTGATCTCTAGGTTAATCCCTTCTCTGAACTCTGCTGGCTTCCCCTTTCCAGATGATGCATGATGAGCAGGAAGCAACTAAGCGGATGTTTCTCTCAGAACAGCAGTTGCCTGCATCTGTGTGCATCTCTCTGGGGCAGGGTGCTCCTTGGTCTACCTGGGGGTTTCATCGCCAAGTGGCTCCCTGCCCTTAGAGAGGTGCTGGGATGGGGGAAGAGACTGGAATGGGGGGAAGAGACTGAGGGAGCAAGCACAGATATGAAAGATGGGACATGCTCAGGAGATGGGCCTACAAGAGAAGCCAGTTTTTCTCCCCAGACTCAATTGGGGATCTGAGGAGATGAGTCTGGGGAGAAAAACTGGCTTCTCTTGTAGGCCCAATTGGGGATCTGAGCAGCTCAAGAGGAGGCGGCGGAGTAACCGTGATACATCTTCCTTCCCAGCTGGCAAGGAGCAATAATCTTGGGTTTGGGTGAGTTTTTAAAAAACTTTATCTAAAGATGAAGGTGGGAGGAAGGGCACCACAGAGGTGGGCATTGCAGTTGCTCTGCATGCCACGTGGTTTGGGGTCATTTCCTCTGCCAGGCAATTACAAAGTCTTGACATGGCCCCTGTGGTCGTAGCCAGCCAGTGAGGACTTGACATCTTGTCGCTCCTGGAGGGGGTGTCATGGCAACCTGGACCTGGCCTCCTCCCCGAGTTATCTAGCACCACGGCCAGTAAAGCACGGGGCTTTTCTCCATGGTGAGGAGCCCGGGGAGAGCTCAAAACCAGCCACTTACCCTTTCACAATGAGCTGATGCTGCACCTCATGGCTGGGGTCTGCGGCCGGGGTGGCCCAGCAGTCCTCGACGCTCAGCAGGAAGTACCGCATCTGGCTCTGCCCTTCCAGCTGCAGCAGGATGTAGAGGAACTCCGACAGCGGGAGGGCAGGGGGCTGCTGCCGGTAAGGCTGCAGGTAAGCGGAGGTTTCGTACACGGCCATGGTCACATTGAACTCCCCCTCTTTGACCACAAACTTCACCAGCCTAGGAGGAGAGTGGGGAGACCAGGCCTGGAGTTAGAAAAAGCCAGGATGGAGGTGGCCACCATTGCCAGATCTCATTGCCAGATCCCCATACGCCACCAGCTCCTGCCCACGGGGAGGTTCATCTGTTGCCCTCCTTACATCCAGGGCTCCATTGCTCATCTTTAGCAACAGTCATGCACAGTTTGCTACCTGCCCGGTGAGAACAGAAAGAGCTGCCTCAGGGTCCCTTCTGCACAAGGCACCCCTGGAGAGAGCAGCTCCCATCCAGCGGCATCTGAGAAGAATGCAACCAAGGTGTCTCCTTCTGCAGTCTCCCAGGAGGGTCTCTCCCTGACACACACCAAGCGGCAGGGAATCTGATGGGGTCACCGTCCTGCCCCTCAACTCACTTTGTCAGCTGCAAGCTAGTTTATTTGCAATGGCCGGGCAGATAGAACGGCTGGAATTGGATGGCACACACCTCCAGGAACGTCTCAATTCCCTGCAACACGTGCTACTGAAATCACAAGCCCCTTCAGGCAAGCCGTCCGGTGCAGTGGGAGGCAGGAAGACTGCTAGCCAGTGCAAGCCAGGCATTTAGGGCCACTTCTGTGCGAAGTGAGGGCAAAGGATCTTGAGGTGACAAAGCTCACTAGCACCCCCTGGTGGCCTGGCAAATTGTCTCATCGACAGGAGCTATTTTTACAACTGCTTTACATCCTAGAGGTGCCGCACCCCCCACCACTCCTATCGTCTTCAGCTGGACTTGTGGGGGTTCAGCACCCCCGGGGATCAGGCCTTAATCATCCAGCTTCACCAGTGAAACTCCGCCAGCTGAGGGCTGGAGGGTGGCAGCCCAAGGGAGGGAGGAAAATGCCTGTCCGGAGGAGAGAGGAAGAGAAGCAACTCACGTGTCAATGGCAGTCAGGGAGAAGGGCAGCTGGACCACCCGCTCATAGGAGTAGATGCAGGAGAAGTGCACTCGCACCAGGCTGCTTCTGGAGATCACGCCTGTGGCCTCAATGTCGGACTCCATCACGTTGGCATAAGACACGTGTGACCGGTTTTGCTGGCATGGGCCAGAAAGAGTGTGTCAGTCATGTCCCTAGCATGGAGACATGTCTGTCTCTCTGCACTCAGCATAGCTCACCCCATCCTGCCTGCAGCAAGGTGCTCAGGATCCCGTCAGCACCAGCTGTAGGTCAGAGAGCCTAGGTAGGGCAGCAGCTAGAAGGTACTGCCTGGTCCTTGAGGCTTCCCCCCCAAAGCCCATAGCCAACAGCTTGTTTGCACAAACAGGCCTCTTGTTCTGGGGTCCAGCCAGAAGCACCCAAGCACCCGTTGATTTCAGCTGGAAGTTTTGGGTGCTCGTCCAAAGAGGCAAGACTCTAATTTTTGTTCCTCAAGGTTCTGGGCCATGAAACTTGTCACTCTCGCCAACAGAATTCAGTCCAATAAAAGTCTCTAATAACCTGGGACATGAATTTTATAGCACGTTTGCCAGGACGCTAAGTAGGGAGAGGACTCCACATATCCAGTTAACACCCTGTTGGATTGTGACTGGGTTACGTTAACACCTTTAGCCCATTTATTCCACCTTAATACCTACGATAGCTGCTGGAAAGAGAGTTACTGTTAGTTGGGAAATAGAAACTCAAGACTTGCATATTCTGCTGAAGTACCCAAGCATTGCCCCCTGAAGCCCCAACCAACCACTCAGTGGAGATCCAGAAAGAATCATGGACTATGTTAGATGGTGTACACTGGCCACCTGACCAGCTCTCTTGAGAAGCCTTCCATTTAGAGCTAGGTACTAATGCTACAAGGCAGAGCAGAAACACCCACAACTCCTTCAGCACCGTGTCTTGTCTCAGAATGGCTTCCCCCCTCCCTAGACTCTAATCTGAGATACCCCATGGAGCCCTTACCTGAATTACTGACCCACACAGGGTATGGTTCTTGCCAGTGAGAGTGGCTGCAAAGAAGATTGCTCCATCTTCCTCCTCTTCCGAGACCTTGCAAGCCCCGTTCTTCAAATGAACCCGTGCCAAGGGGATTTTCAACACTTCGAACACTTCCTTTCTCACCATCATCTTCATGTGATCTTCCTCACACTGCAGCCTCAGCACCACATCTGGGGAAAAAGCCATCTGCAATAGCCATAAGGAAGAGGCCTGAAGGAGCCCTACATCAGCTCTGGTGTGACCCAGCACTGGCCTACTGAGAGTGTCCTTCACTTCACTGCTGGCCAAGAATGATTTTCAGAGGTCTGCAAAGGATGCTGGGTGGGAGAGAACCCACGTGAACCCAGTGGGAGCTTGTCTCTCTCTAGTGGTTGGACACTAAGATGTTTCCAAGTCTACTGCTCAGCCTCCAGGCTGAGGGACTTGGCCTTTTAACTCAGGACAGCGGAGGGTCACACTTAGATCCAGAGGTGTGACATTTAATCCCCAGGACTGCGGTCTGTGCAGTCTTTACACTACAGCACTATCACCCTGGCAAGCTCGACAAGGCTCCAGTGCTTCTGCTTCAGACTTTCATCTAAAATAGATGTTCCCAAACTGGGGTTCGTGAAATGTTACAAGGGGTTCTCAGGAAAATTCCCTAATGGCAGACAGAGCTGTCCCTAGGAATCCCGGCATGGGGCCAGCAGCCCAGAGCCCCTGAACTTCCAAGAGCTAAGCAGATCAAAGCAAGCCTATCTATCACACTGAGGAGATTTCAACTTCAAGACTCCTTGTAAGAAATGAAAAGGGAGGTGGATTTTTTTTGCTGTTTAGAAAATTAAAAAAGCAGCTAGTGTTGTTTTTAAAATGATTATGAAGAACAAGTTTAAGCTTTGTTGTAATGTGCGTGGTTTGCCTGGACTGCTGCTTGTGTAGGAGGAACTCTGAGTTGGCTTCTTAAATACCTTGATGCTGTTTCACATCTGATGCTCCTTGATGAAACATAGGAGCCTTGTCTTATAACAGGCTTATTCAAAGTGATACAAGCTACGAAAGTGAGATCTTGGAAGAGTGTTGCTGTTTTCATAATGTAATAAAAATACTGTAATGATAAATAATAAATAGTATGTAATAAGCATGTCAGAAACAAATTTTATATTCCCAAGACTACTGTTTTTATAATTTATACTCCGGTAAAGAAGAAAATCCCTGGAAATATTCATTTTTAGGAGGAGATTTGCAAGACTTGACATTTTAGTGAAAGGGGTTCACAGGTTGTTAAAGTTTGGGGACCACTAGTCTAAAGCAACATTTTTTGGGTCACTTTCCTCAAGGGACACTTGACTTTGCTATGCCAGAGTCCATTCGTGACCACGGGAAGCTATGGGATGCCACTAGACTATGGTATTGTGCTTCCTCCTATTGCAAGACCCCTGGAATTACAGAGAGTCTCGGAGGCACCACAGTCTCCCCATCCCACTGCAGAAGTGTCCATTGCATGAAACATGAGGGCAGGTTTAAGATAAAAGGAAAATTACTCTAATGTGGTGCTACAGGCTGGAGCTGCTTAGTTACAAGAAAGGAGGAGAGGAAAACCGGTAGTTTCCGTTCCCTAAGTTCAGGGCTTCACATTTCTGAAGGCCAGCTCTCCACTGTGACTGTCACCATCCGTGAGTCTGATCACAACTGAAGTGACTCCAGAGAGTCATTCCCAACAGAGCACGCAGCCAGGCAAGGGCTAGCAAATCCTCTCATGTTCACCAAGAAAGCCTTGGACTGGGCCGTAGCCAGCAGGAGCCATCCTAGCTTGATAGACAGAGGTTTCATCTCTACAACTGGATCATCTCCACGAACTCCTTGCAAGTGCTGGATCATCTGTGATCCACAGAGCAGAATGGCATGGGAAGAGTTAGAAAGGAAAGGAGGCATCCACCCTGGAAAGGAGGAATCCACCCACCCCACTCATTGTGCAAGGGCACACTATTACCATCATGGGCCACTCCTTTTTGCACGAGAGATCCGCTGACTCCCGTGCCATCCCCATGCAATTGTTCCAGTTCAGCAAATCCTTTCCTCATATCAGCTTATAAAAACACTTCAAGTACAAGGAGGAAAGCTGCCCCCCACCACACCCCCCAAGTGGCTTGAGTAGTGCTCACTACTGCTGGAACTGACACACGCACCTCAACCATGACAAGCCAAGCCCCGGTCCTACCTTGACAGAACATCCCGGTGAAGCCAGACTTGCAGGTGCAGGTTGGTTTCTCCTCAACGACCTGGCAGACTCCCTGGTGCTTACATGGGTTTGGAAAGCAAAGTCTCGGGCTTCTCTTGGGACGGAGGGCAGCCTCTTCCATTTGGCCATGGGGCTTCTTCAGATCTGCTACGGCAGAGGGACATGTGAGAAACTGGCTAGAACGGAGTGAGCGACCATTAGCCCTTCTCTAACTCGGAGTCGGTGCTCCGCTCAGGTGCGAGGGGAACCCTCGTTTAACACAGGACAAGTTGCTTTTATGTGAAGTCACTGCTTAGATCTGAGAGAACCTTTACGTGAATGGCTGAGCTGCCTTGGGACACTAGACCTGGTGGACCACGCCTCTTCCGTGCCTACCCAGAGGGACTCTTCAAAAGTCTGCACTTCCCCTTGTCCGAGCAGAGGTCATTAGCATCCCAATCTCTGGGGCAAGGGGCTGCTCTCAACTGTTACAGGAGACGCAGAACCTTCATCTCGGGCTTGGCAGGTAAAAAGCTTCCTGCTGACAAGGTGGGAAGATCCCACTTCTAGCCCCAAAGCTTTAGCATCTTTAACTGGTTTTTTGGGGGTCTTCCACTCCCCTCCCCCCAGCCACCCAAATGCCTTCTGCTCTTGGGAGAAGTGGCCAGGGCTAATCCTACTGTGGCTAAGTAGCTTGAGCCCATCCTCAGGTACCGATCAGGATTTCACCCTTCTTGTCCTCACTATTAATCCTCATCCCACAGCACGGTAGATGAAGAGACTCACGATTGTAGCTCTCACTGCCGGGCAGCCCGAGAGCAGAGAGCAGCAGCAGGCATGTCAAGGTCACTTCCTGAAAAGCAAACAGACTCGAGCTTATTTTGATTTCCAACCTGCTCATCCGTAGCCACTGGAAATATAAACGGCCATTTCAAAGTCTCCCTGTAGCTGTAGAACGTGCTGAGATGTTTAGCCTATCTAGAAGGCAGAGACAATATTGACTTTAAATACTCCGCTTTTCACAGCGAGCATTGCTTGCCTGGGTTTTTGAAGTAGTCTGTTTCTCTGACCATCAGTGCTACTACCTCTAATTTGGGATCACCTGTTCTCCTCTGTGCCCAGATGGGTTTTCTGTTATTTTGCTGATTGCCAAAGACCTGAAGGGTCTGAGCAGCAAAACCTTACTCAGCCAGCCTGCAACATACAGGGACAAATTTTGTCCGGCATTAAAGCAGCTTAGCCGATAGGGCTACTTCACTGGGCTTGAGGTATTGGGGTCCCCCACTTAGAGGATAAACTCAGACAAGCGACCACAGGCCAGTAATAACAGCTGAGCCCGTGCAGTGAAATCACACAGGAGAGGCGCCCGTGCAAACAGAAGAGGAAGGAAGGAGTTGTTCCTCCTCAGGGAGTTCACTTTCCACTTCAGAGAAGAGTTCTAAGTGAAGTGGTCAATGACAAGGGGAACAGCGTCTTCCCACAGATCCTCTTACACAGCCAGGGGAAGAATGTGGCTTTGAAGGAAACACATGTTGACATCACAAATAAACAGATAAAGGACAAGGAGTCAAGGCCGCCTTCCGCTCCCCAGATCTTAAACTCCCAGCTGTCTATTTTAATGGCTTCTTCTGTGTCAAACTATCTCTCGGCGAGCTTGCTAGGAGGCAGTGTGGACTAGTGGATAGAGCTCCAGTCTGACTCCATTGCCCTGCCCTTTGGGTAGTCATGAACACCAGGGACAATGCAGGTAGGCCCCATCCTGACTCAGGAGCATTTTACACCTGTTTCACATTAGCATTAATACCTGCACAAGGTTAAAAGTCTGAAGTAGGTTCTACGGTCATCTCTGCCACTGACTGTGGGGGAGACTTTGGATAAGTCGCTTAATTTTTGTGCCTCACTTTCCCCATCTGGGAACTGGGGAATCATTATTCAAGCTCTAGGATGACCTGCTGCCTAAAAGCACGGTTAGTGGAGGACTCCTACAGCACTGAGGGAGACCAGCCTCTAGAGAGGCTAAAAGAGCTAGTAGCAAACAGCTGCACTATTTGGACCTGACTCCCCCACTGCCCTGGACCTTGTGTAGCCGTTTATACCACAGCAAAATGGTATCCAATGCTACAGTTCTAGTGAGATCACATTTCACGCTCACTTTACCTAGAGGTTAATGGACTTGACAAGGATCAAGAGACTGAGGAATTGGGACCCTTTATCTGGAGGAAGAACACAACTACACAATAAGACATTTAGGAAGCCCTAGCAATTGCTTTCAGGAGACAAGAGGAAGACAGTGCTGCCCTCTGGTAAGTTACAATCTAGGAAGAGAAATCCCAGACTTCAGCCATCACAAACAGAGCCCTGCAGCCCCTGGTTAAAGTTGAGCTTGTCTCTACTCACCATTGCTAGATCCGCATAACCTTGCTCACCCACAGCTGTCTACATTGCCCTCTGCCTTGGCCTTGGTGTGCTCTTTATATCATCCTTCAACAGCTGATTCTTCCCCGCCCCTCACACTTCCCCAGTGATTGTATCCCTGCCAATTTAGCATCCTGTAATTGCCGCAGTGGTGGGAAGGACTCACTAAAAGCACCTTCCTATTAAGCACCAACACAACTCATGGCTGTGGTGACTCACTAATTAAGAGAAGTTTTTGCCTTCCTCCCCTCCCCCCACATCCATCTTTTTTAATCAGACTAGTTACTTTCAGCTGCTCTTTCTACAACAATAAGAATATGAAGCCCTCTCACAGACAGCTGGATTACAAACTATATTTACTAACTGGGTACATACATGCCAGCTACGCACAGCTTTCATTATCTTTCTGCTCCTCAGGGTTGTGATGAAAAGCTTGAACACATGACTTAGCAAATCTTAAAGGTTCAGAAAGCAGAGGGGAAAAAAGCCCAACATGTATTACTATAAAAAATGTGATTTGATTTTTTTAGACAGTCTCATGATTTTTGCTCTCAGGGATTCTACGGGTTAGGGCCATCATCTTGGGCACTGTTAGGAACTGAACACTGAGCTCCAGTAGCTAAAAGCATGAATCTCTACAGCTGGAGTTAAAGGACCAAGACCCGCATTCTGCAGGGCAAACACCCTCATCTTTAAGTCTGTGAGATATCTCACTGACTCCAATAGGACTACTCCTGTGAGTCAAGTTAAGAATCTGCATAAGCATTTGCTAGCATTGGGGGCCTTAAAAAGAATCCAAGTTTTTGCCAGATTAATATGAACAGAAACGTTTTTCGTGGATCCATAGATTCCAAGGCCAGAAAGGACCTCTGTGACCATCTAGGCTGACCTCCTGTGTTGCCCAGGGCAGAGAACTTCCCCCAAATAATTCCTAGAGGAGAGCTTTTAGAAAAACATCCAATCCTGAAATCAACATGGTCAGTGAGGGAGAATCTACCACAAACCTTGGTAAATTGCTCCCGTGGTTAATCACTCTCACTGTTAAAAAAATGTACTGCTTCTTTCTAGCCTGAATTTGTCTAGCTATGAATTGCAGGCATTGGATCATGTTAGACCTTTCTCTGGCAGACGGAAGAGCCCATTATTAAATATCTGTTCCCCATATAGGTGCTTACAGACTGTAAACTCACCTCTTAACCTTCTCTTTGTTAAACTAGATTGAGTTCCTTGGTCTATCACTATAAGGCAAGTTTTCTGTTCCTTTAATCATGGCTGGTCTCTGATCCCTCGCCAATAAATTTGATTTATTCATCTTAAAATATCAGTGCAAACAGATGTTAGTTTGGCTTGAAACCCAAATCCAAATACTGCAGGGTGTCGCCAGTGCAGGAAGGAATCCTGACAGTAAAACTGACTAGAGGCAAAGGGTGAAATTGGCTGGACTAATTTCTCAGTCCAAGTGAAATGCAAAAGGTGAACAAATGCATCAATGATAGGAAAAAAAACCCATTAAGGCCCAAATTTTCAAAGGCTGGGTTTAGCACCGGCTCAGTCAGTGCAGCTCGGCCTGACCTTTGAGGATTTGCGCCTAGATTTTAAAAGATCTTTCCATTTTCAAAACCTCCACAAGTTACACCGAAAGGGAAGTGGCCTTGCTTAAACGGCCGGTCCCAGCCTTATTCTTTGCACAAGGAATGACTCCTCTCAAGAAACTACAGCTCCCAGAAGTCTCAGGCTATGGAAGGCGGTTGCCATGGCGAGGAAGCCCAACAGGTCTGCAGGAGAAGCTGGTGAGGCCGCTGTTTGCCGAGGGGTGGGGGGTTGGGTGGGGGGCACTGGGGTTCTCCCAGAGGGGATTGCTCTGCAGCTTGCCTGGGGGGCACGGGGAGATGGAGAATAGCTGTGTGCCCATGTGAGCGAGGATGTGTATGTCTGAGTGCAGGCCAGGGCAAACCCAGGGAGGGGACGGGGGATGCGCTATGGGGCAGCGCAGGGGACATCCAGGGAAGGGGCGTCTCAGGGACAGGAGCAGGGGCATCCCTGGGAGTAAGGAAATGCCTGAGGGCAGGAGCCGGGCAGGGCATGGAAAGGAAGGGCCCAGACCCAAGGGCGAAGGCAGGGAGCGTTCAGCAGAGGCAGGAGAGTGCCCAGGAGCTTTGGGAAAGCGGAAGGAGGAGGAGGATGCTGACACACGGGGACAAACTCCTGCCTGGCACCAGGCTCCAGTGGAGTTGTTATACTGGGGAGCGGGGGAGACATCTGTCCCTCGGAGGAAACAGCCCGGTGCTTGTCGCCCTTGGCTGAGCGGGGGTCTGTGTGGGGCCCCATGAGGTAACCGGGGGCTGCTCCCTCCCAGATCACCTGTGCCTCAGGGGGAGCGCGTTTTGAGAACAGAAAACCAGGCTGTTTTTCGGACTGTGCCAGCGGGGGGGGGGGGGGGGGGGGGGGGGTGAGGAAGGGAGGGGCTGGAGGCTGGGGACCATGGGAGCGTTTGGGACATGGAAAGGGGTCCGACTGGGGTTGCTCCTGAGGCTTGGGCAGGTGGGCTCCTTCCGTCCCTCGGTGCGCGCTGCAGCAGCCCTCACACGGCCAGGCTTTAAAAGCAGAAGGAAGAATGTGAAACATTGGCCCAGGGCAGTGATTACAGGAGAGGGAAAGAGGAGGGGAGAGCTGTGGGGAGCCCCCCTTAGCCACACCAGGGAGCGGAGGGGAGCCCCATGCTATCCATTAAGTCCTCTTTAACCCCTAGTGCAGCGCCTTGCACTGTAGGGTCCTAATCCCTGCCCGAGGCCCCTGGGTGCTGCATCAGGGCAACTAACCAATACAAATGCTAAGAGGAAAGCGGGGACAGGGTGGGGAAGAGGGGAAAGAGAAAGATTCTCACGCACAGCAGGAGAGTTGGGCAAATCGTAGTAAGTAACCAGACATACAGCCATGCGGTGGTCAACGGGACGCAATGGGATGGGTCGGTTTGATCCAGCTGGATACTCCACGCTGGCTGGCTGGCTGATTGTAGTCCAAAGCCCAGGGCAGGGAGAGCTCCGGTGAATGGCCTAGTTAGTGTCCACCGTGAAATCGCTCCTTCCTCTCCACCCTTCGTGGGCATTTCTGTCTTATTTCAGTAAATCCCCTCTTCCCTCTGTCTTCATCCTACATGCCGTTCACGCTGCCAACCAAAACAATGTCAGATAGAGCAAGGGCTTGCGTCTCCATTTGCACTCCTTATCTCCCCAAAACACACATTGCGATCAGCGTGAGCTTAAAAAACAAAACAAAAAACAGGCCTTGGAGATACTTCTGCTGCTCTGCTGTTAATTTAGATTTTAAACATCCTCACAAATGTACACCCCGCCCCCAGCATGCTCGGCGCCCCAGCTGAAGGCCAGCACATCTGAAATGGCTAAGAGGAAATACTTTTTCACCAATGCACAGCTAGCTTGTGGAACTCCATGCCACAAGACAGCACCATGGCCAATTGCTTAGCAGGATTTTTTAAAAAAAGGAGTGGATATTTATATGGATAATAGGAACCTCCAGAGTTGTCATAGTACAGATTAAAATGACTAGGTGTTTTGGAAGGGATCTAAACCTTCATGCTTCATGGCACCAACCAAGTTCTAACTTAAGGGGGACAGGAAGAAATTCTCCTAAGGCCAGGTTATTCCATAACTGCTTACTGCTGGCGACGGGATACCAGACTAGATGGCTCATGGGTCAGTTCTGCAGTTCCTGTGTTTCTAATCCATCAAAGAAGCAGCAGCCCTTCTGCTTCCCCACTCCTTCAGCCACCTCTCACATGAATCAGTAGTCAGCAGACCCAATATGGATTAAAATCATGCCCTATACCACATTTTTCCCTAAGAGGAAAACTCACCCCCCAGCTACAACTCTGCTTTCCTTATTCCAAACTAATCTGTAGGCAGAGAATACAAATGTTTCTCTGTTACCCTTTCTTACCCTTTTAAAATAATCCATGTGAGTGCTTCTTTCCCAGCAGCCCATGAGGGAGCAGCATGGAGGTTCTGAAAGAGCCTGGCGAAGAGGAGGAAGAAGAAAAGAACGCTTTTGTGACGAGTGACGAACTCCAAGACCTGGAAGAGAAGCTGTCCAAGATCCAAGTCCATATCCCAAATGCTGTACCGTAAGTAGGGATGTGTGTGTGTGAGAGAGACAGACAGACAGATAGTCAAATATACATGCCAGACTGCATTTCCGAAACAGCTAAGATGAAATCCGTTCTCACCAATGGACTCCATGCTGCAAGAGAGCACCAAGGCCAATTGCTTAGCGTGATTCCAAAAAAAAGTCCATTTATATGGGTACTGGGAATCTCCAGTTATCATAGTAAGGACTAAAAAGACCAGGTGCTTTGGAATGGAGCTAAACCCTCATGCTTCATGGCACAAGCCACGCTCTAACTGGCTCTCTAAATTGCATTTTTAACGTGTTCCCCATTGGATCAGCTTTACAGAGATCCGATGACGGTACTTACAGGCCCACTGGGCTGTGCAGCTCACTTGCCATGACTGGGAGCAGCTTAAGGGGGTTTCATGCCCTCCTGTTTTGAATTGTGCACTTTCAAAGTGATTTCATTTGCACCAACTCTGCTGGTAAATAATAGAAGAGAGTCCCTAGTGTTTCTTCAGACAGGATTAACCCATCTGAATCTCACGATGTTCATTCCCCATCTCTGTTTGCCTCTTCCCACCATGTGAAGTGAATTTGACTGGAGTTCCATTGACACGTCCCCGCTACCAGACTCCTACAAGACGAATTCTGCCAAGGAGCAGATGCTGCTGCAGCTAGCTGACAACTTCCATCGACAGTATGCGCATCTCTGCCCAGATCGCCAGCCACTTTTCCTTCACCCATTAAATGAGTGTGGAGTGGAGGTAAAGGAACATCTGGAGACAACAGTGTTGGGGACAATCTGGGTTTGCTTTCCTTTGATAGCAAATGATATGGACTATGTGCAATTCTGCACAATCACATCTTTCTTTCTTTCTTTCTTTCTTTCTTTCTTTCTTTCTTTCTTTCTATTTGCATCTATTTTTTACTGCAGACATTTTAGCAGTAGAATTGTCCAGGGGCCAGTCCCATGTTCTTCCTTGCAATAGACACAACCAGTGCTGAAAACCCACCAATTGTACATTCAGGGCCCAGGTATGCACCAAACACCCCAGTCACACACCCATCCTACCAGCTGTAGTTCTACCTTACCCACTGCACACTTGACACATCAGTTATACACACCGACTGTACGCCCATCGTGCTGACGGTACACTCAGCATACGGTACATTTGGGGAACAGAAGAAAAGAAGTGAATCAAACAAAAAGAAATACCTGAGTCTAAGAGATCGATTCTGAAGACCCACAAAATGCTCCACCCTCGAGCTTGGTCTGAGGCACAAAGTTGAGATCCAGATTTGGATCTTAGTCTGAACCCCTCCAGATGTGGGGTGTTTAAATAGTGGGTCCTGTTTGGGCCCATTATAGAGCCAGGCTTGAGCTCCAGAGCGAGCCTCCAGTTCTGGACCTGACTCCCGCAAAGTTCAGGATGGGCGGATCCACGATTCAGAATTTGTACTGACAACATGCCAGGGACAACCTGTGGATGCTGGATACATAGAAATCTTCTATGGTTGCCGAATGGGTAACAATAGATGTGAGGCTTCCCTGAGATTAGAAGATAGTGGGGAAGGGCCCAATCCTGCAGTGGGCATTTGAACTCACCTCCCATTGACTGCCCTGGGAGCTGGGTGTGTGCAGTCCTTTCGTGGTTAGGTGCTACAGTATTCTGTCCTAGTTGCAGTTACCCGGGGGCGGAAGGCTTCATGTCCATGTATATCCCCTTGCTGTAATCCAGCCAGGGAATGACAAAGGCAGAAGACAGACAGAGAAGCTGTGATGAGATGGCCTCTCTGCCCACTGTATTTCCTGTCCCAGAAAGAGTCAGTCGTAGAGCAAAAAGGTTGAGCAAACGCTTGCTATATTTGAGCTAGGAACTGGACGTTAGCTCTGGCCAGCTGGCCCCGGAGTCCCTCCCTGCCCCCTGCTCTGCCGGCCGCTTTCAAACGGATCCCCCACCGCGTATCCACTAACCCACGTCCTCTTGCTGCAGAAATTTGTGAGCACTACGGTGCGCCCGACCCTGCAGCCGTACCCGGGGCTGTACAATTGGGATGGCTGTGCCCAGTTCGTCTCCGACTATCTCACTATGGAGCCTCTCTCCTCGCCCATCACCCCGGTAAGAAAGGGCCCTTCCTTTAAGTCTTCCCCTCGCCCCCTGTTGGCGCATTGGGAGTCCCACATCATGAACAGTAACGGGTTTCTCAGCAGGGGATCACACTGGCACAGCCCCAGTTATGGGACTAGGACAAGTCCTGCCCTTTGACCCCTCCAGCAGCCCCCTCCCCAAGAAGACCTGTTAAGAACCCTTTCTCCCTCCTCATTCAGGCAAAACTCCCATTGACTTCGGCGAGCCTTGTGCATGTGCATTATCTGGGCACATGACCATGTTACAGGCATGATCATTTCCCAGCTGCTCGCTTTGGAGAGGAGTAGCATGTACAGTGACAGAAGCTGGTAGGTCTTGGTGACCTCAGGCACGTTGATCGGACGTTGTCTCGGCCCCACCAGAGTCTTTGAGGTGCCCTGACAGAGGCTTCCAGACCCAAGAGAGGGACTGGTAACACGGTTAGAGGTGAAGGATTAGGTCCTTAGCTGCGGGGGATCAGTGCAGCCCCACTGATTGCAATGGAGCCACGCTGATTTACACTTGCTGAAGAGCGGCCCTAAGTTGTTCAAATTGGTGTAGGATTCAGAAATCCAATCTGGACACTCCTCTAACGGACAGATCTCCCTAGAAAGTATCATTATCTCCATTTAATGTATGGGGAAACTGAGGCACAGGGGGATGAAGCGACTTGTCCACAACTGCACAGCCAGTGTCAAAGCTGGGATTAGATTGAAGGTCTCCTGGCTGCTAGCCTTCTGCTCCATCCATTAGCCCAGATGGTTTTCTCTCAAAGGAATCTACAAAGGAGAGAACTCTGGGGAAACAGTGAACTTGGGCAGAGTTATTTCACATGCAGGGACCACAGATACAGGGAAAGGATGTGAATCAGAGGGCTCTGTTCTCTCCTCCTCTACCTACGTGCGAGTCCCATGGTAGTTCTGCAGTGCTTGGCCCAGAGAATCTCAGTGCGTCTGAGAGCCTGGGCTTTGCTTCTGGAGAAGGAGGGGATTCAAGGGTGGAGGTAAAAGGACCAAGAAGACAAGAATAAGACTTTAAGCAGGGAAACATGTTTGCTCTTTAAAGCCCAATTACCTGCCCTCCCCGACCACAATCCTGAGGTACCAAAGGGGGAATTGCTTTGGCTTCAGTGTGCTGCTGTGCTCCCTGCTGATCGGCGCAGGCTACGACGCCTACTGTGTGAACGGTTACGCCACCCGGGAGATCTGCATGATGGACGAGACCAGGGAGGTGTGCCCGCTGCTGGAGAAGTCAAAGAAGGTGAGGAGTGGTCCAGGCGAGATGCAGTGAGAAGAGCCTGGCATGGGTCTGTCACTGCCTTCTGTTTAACACGCTCTGGTTCCGACTGGAGGCTCCAGTGTAAATGGTCTGAACCAAGGGCAGTGTCTGTGTAATTGGTCTTCTGTATGCCTGGGTGATCTCCTGAGTTCTTTCCTATGTCACTCTTCCACTGAAGAGGCCTATTGGGGCTCTCAGAGTCCACCGAACCCCAGATCCATGAAGTGCTAACCCACAGAAAGTTAAGAGAGCTGAGCACCAATGATCTGCCTGGCCTGTGGGCTCCCTTAGATCCCTATTGGGTTAAATAAGGCTCCGTAGCCCTCTCCTCTTGTGGTTGCAGGTCCTGAAAGAGCCCGTGAAGGAGAAGATCAAGAAGTACGCAGTCAAGCCCCCGCGGGACCTGCGCAGCAAGTTTGAGCTCCAGCAGGCAGCCAAGAAGGAAGCCGATATTGAAGCCGCACAGAAGAAGAAGCAGAAGGAGGAAGAGGAAAGGGTCATGGTGAGTAAACATTCATGTGCCTCCATCTTACTCCGAAGACTCAGCAGCAAGATCCCTGACACAGGTAGTGACCGACTCATCAAGTTACTAGCCACCTCCCCTCATAGAGTCATAGAAGATCAGGGTTGGAAGAGACCTCAGGAAGGATCTAGTTCAACCTCCTGCTCAAAGCAAGACCAATCCCCAACTAAATCATCCATCATTGAGCTGTGAGATACCCTAAGCCCCCATTGACTTCAGTGGGCCGGTAAGTCACTGTGTTTGTCAGTGAGCATTTAGCCTGGGGATAGACAGCATGAGGTAGTCCTGTAATGTGTGTCCATATACAATCCTTTACACTGCCAAGATTTTCTGATGTTAAGTTAATCTTCACAGTCCCCTCCAAGACAGATGAGTAATATTAGCCCCGTTGTGTGAATGGGGAAACTGAGGCACTGTGTACTAGACTTTCAAAAAGTATCCACTGATTTTTTGAGATGCTGAACACCTGCAGTTCCCATTTACCTCTGTTGGAAGTAATAGTGGAGGCTCAGAGCCACTGAAAATCAGGCCCCAAACATCTCAAGTTGGACAATCCAAAATCGAGGCAGGCAAAAATGGTGGCTGCTTTTGAAAATTTGACCCTAAGCAGCTTGCCAAGAGGCACACGCAGAGCGGCAGAGCAGAGAACAAAAGTCAGGGGCTAGATCCTCAGCTGGTGTAAATTAGCCTACCTCCGTTAACGTCAGTGGAGCTTTGCTGAGTTTCGTCCATTGAGGACCTGGGTTCGAGGAGTCCCTGATTCCCAGCCTCACGCTCTGTCCCTGGCTCAGTGCTACCACGTTGACAGTATCACCATGACTGACCATGACTGCTGTAGACACGAGGCCTGGTGGGGCCACAGCTCATCAGAGAACAGACTGTCCACACAGACGTGAGCTGTATAAACAGACAAGCTGCTTCCACAAATGAACTGGTTACTGGCCAGCTTTGGTTTTCTTTTTCCTTTTAACCCATAACAGTAAATAGTGGCCTGGCATTAAGCAAATTGATTAACTGGGAAGAATTCCAGCTGATATAAAGAGGGGATGTGGCCAGAACTCCTGGTTCCATTGCTGGTTGTTCCCATGACCCACTGTGTGACTTTGGGTACACACCATTTCCCCCACTCAGTGCCTCAATTTCCCTACTATAGAACAGGGCTGATGATACTTATCTACTTCCCAGCGGGGACCGTGAGGTTTCATTAATTAGAGTGGTGCTTGGAGACCCCTGGCAGAACAGTACCAAAAAAGGACCAAGCACAATTGTTGTTGGGTTGCATTATAACTTCAGATCATGACTCTGTACTGCAGGAAGCGGAAAAGCCAAAGCCGGACCCTTTGTACGGGTTACGTGTCCACGCCTGGGTTCTGGTGTTGTCGGGGAAGCGGGAGGTGCCAGAGAGCTTCTTCATCGATCCCTTCACAGCACACAGCTACAGTACCACCGACGACCGTTTCCTTGGCATCGAAAGCATCTGGAACCACAAGAACTACTGGGTCAACATGCAGGATTGCTGGAACGGCTGCAAGGTAACTCTCCTGTTTGAGTGGTTCCTGCCCTGCGGGAGAGTGAGCCATTGGATTTGGTGGCATGGGGAAAATGGAAACCCATGTGGCTGTTCACCCCCCTCCCCTTAGAAGTCCGAGCAGCTGCCCCCCACTCCAGCATCTGAGCCAGGGCATAGGCATGGGCCCAATTCACTGATGCTCTTTGACCACTTTACATTGCTGTAGCCAGTGGGTTGTGCCTGCAAAGCCACCGTTGCCACCATCCCCGGGGCATATCCCCAGCCGGCAAAGCTGGCTGCATGCCCCCTCCCTCAACAAAGGCCCCGTCCAGGGCGAGTTCCAGAAACACGTCAGGGATAGACCGGGATGGGAGGAGAGGCGGCAAAGGTGCTTCTATACCCTCGCTATTCCCCAGCTGCAGCAAAGCCGTGGGGCCGTGACGGCCAGTGCATAAGGTAGAGCAGCTCTTGGGAATACTCCAGTTGACACCAGGAACCCCAAGCTGCTTCCGCTCGGTCCCTGCACCGGTGCAGTGTTGAACTGCATCCAGGGCTTTCAGTGAAAAGGTGCAGCCCTTGGGCTTCTGAGAAGCTGCCAAAGTGGCCATATGTATAACACCAAGAGGAGGATGTTGGACGGGGAGGTGCTCTGCAAATGTAGGGCCTGCTTCCGTTCCTCCCTGGTCTCACGCACCTGGCCAGACTTCCACCGGATGTCAGCTGGCTCCCTAGACAGCTTTGAGGAGCAGTGGATGCGGTCTGGGGTTCTCTGCTCGGTATCCCCCTCTGGATCCTTAGTTTTGAACCTACGACTCCCACTCCCAAACCTGTTATTCCTCGGCTGTCCCCCATCTTCACTCAAGTCCCAGATCCAGTGGCTCCTCCCTAAAGGAATTCAATAAGTCCCTCACTAAGGATAGATTTAAGCCCCACTAAAATCCTTACAACTCCACATGGTACTGGCAGGTTCCAAACGTCTGCTGCTGAGCGGGAGTAGCATGCAGTCGAGTGCTCCGGGGCAGGTCAGAGGTCTTTTGGTATCAGCATCGTAAGCTGAAGACTCCTTTGTGGCCAACCCTGGTTGTTCTGTCCTGCTTAGGATCTCACCTTTGACCTCGGGGACCCAGTGCGGTGGGAGTTCATGCTGCTGGGGACTGACAAGCCCCTTCTGTTGCTTCCGGAGGAGGAAGAAGAGGAGTTAGGCGATGAGGATTTGGATGATTTTGTAAGTTTCCTGTGTTTCTATGAGCACTTCTTGATAGAGGGGAGTGATGTTGTAATGAACGGGGCCTACGTGTGTGCCATTGCCCTCTGCTGGATAGAATCAGAGGTGCTCCACTGCCTTAATCCTATAGGGCTAGTAGACATTCTCCTTCCACTCAAGTGGTGGGGACCTGCGCTTTTTGGAGCAGGAAGCTCTGGATTCAAGCATGGCTGTTACTGTGTAATTCCCTGTGACCATGATTTGCAGCACAGTGGCCCCACTGACATCCTAAGTGGTCAGCACCTGCTAAGCTTTGATTGCGGGGAGAACTGATGGATGGGACCGAAGTTCAAGGCCCACGTGCACTGAAGGGCACCAGACTGCCCAAGGTGAAACTGCTTTTTAAAAATCAAATTCAAGTCCACGACTTTTCAGGACACCTTCAACCTGTGTCTCATCTCCCTGGGGCTGATGGAACACATGGCAATGGGATTTGGAAACAATACATATGTTCTTCTAATATTCACAAAAGAAAATACTGTGTGTTGAGTGGAACAACATCTTAGTATGAAGGACACCGTGTGATAGCGTAGAGATGACATCAGTACATTCTCTCCCTTTATCTAATCTGCTCATACTGTGCCCATCATCATGGTATGTGAGTGCCTTTCTCAGATTATATGAAAGAAACAAGCAAGTCATCGGTTCTAATGAGAACTGCCATATTCAATCAGTCCTGAGCTTCTCCACAGTCAGCATGATCTTAAACCCAAAGAAAGTGGAGTCCATTAGGCCGTGGCTGGGTTCTGTTAGTAGCAATGTGTGAGGGACTTCTGGGTGAAGTGAGCATAGCAATGTTCCTTTAAATGGAACAGCCATGCAGTTACAGTGGAAAAATCCAAGCACAATTAGTTCTGAAGCATAACATAGCACCCACTCTGCAAAATTATAGAGTCAGAAATATCCCACCGGCTCAGAGATTTTATTGACTAAACAACCTGTATGATTTTTAGTGGGAGCTTTTGGATGCAAATCCTCACATGCATAAAGATCTCATGTGTCTCTTGGAACTATGACTGTGCAAAACCATTCTTTGCTGCATGACCATATCCTCAGCAGTGTGTAGAACTCAACTAAACCATCCCTTACCGGACCACTGTGTCGCCTGGGAACGTATATAACCTGCAAGAACCACAGTCTAATATAACAAGTATTTCCAGAGACATGTGTGCTTCCTGCCATGGCAGGGGAGTACTGCCAGCTCCACTCAGGGCATTGCCCACCTAATGGAAACCCCTGCTTTGTCTTGATAGGATAAGGAGGAGGAGGAGAAGGGTTTTGACATGCCATCGTCCTGGGTGGACCCGATTCACATATCTCGGAAAGGTATTTGTTCTTTCTTTACCATCTTGCATATTTTTCTGCTGGCAATCAGTACAATTTTGTGTATTGCAATGAACCTTTATTGTAACATACAAAGTCAAGCAAAGAAAGAGCAATAAATCGGGATACACAATAATTAGGATGTCCATTATTATTTAATTACACAGTTGTGTTTTGTGCCCATGGGTTCCCCCAGAACCTTACTATGCCCCCACTGTGGACATAGGACCTGTTTTCTTCCTTTGTCTGTTACCTGGGTGAATTCTGCCGACGAGGATATCTTTCCTGGCATTACCCGTGTTTACACTGCAGTTGATGCATTATCATGTATGTGCTATAGCAGTACAAGGTGTTATTAATCATTATATGTGTCTAGTGGTTAAAGCCCAGGGTTGGGAGCAAGAGTATCTAGGTTCTAGTCCTAGTTTTACCATTGACTCACTCTGTGACTTCAGGCAAGTCCCTTATCTTTTCCATGCCTCGGTTTCCCTATCTGTAAAATAGAATGAATAGCCTACTTTGCAGGAGTGTTGTGAAGCTTAATCTTAGAATATCAGGGTTGGAAGGGACCTCAGGAGGTCATCTAGTCCAACCCCCTGCTCAAAGTAGGACCAACCCCAACTAAATCATCCCAGCCAGGGCTCTGTCAAGCCTAACCTTAAAAATCTCTAAGGAAGGAGATTCCACCACCTCCCTAGGGAACCCATTCCAATGCTTCACCACCCTCCTAGTGAAAAAGTTTTTCCTGATATCCAACCTAAACCTCCCCCACTGCAACTTGAGACCATTACTCCTTGTTCTGTCATCTGGTACCACTGAGAACAGTCTAGATCCATCCTCTTTGGAACCTTCTTTCAGGTAGTTGAAAGCAGTTATCAAATCCCCCCTCACTCTTCTCTTCTGCAGACTAAACCATCCCAGTTCCCTCAGCCTCTCCTCATATGTCATGTGCTCCAGCCCCCTAATCATTTTTGTTGCCCTCCTCTGGATTCTTTCCGATTTTTCCATATCCTTCTTGTAGTGTGGGGCCCAAAACTGGACACAGTACTCCAGATTAGGCCTCACCAATACCGAATAGAGGGGGACGATCATGTCCCTCCATCTGCTGGCAATTCTTTAATGTACTTTGCGATCCTTGGACGGGGGATGCTATAAGAGGTAAACCTCTTATATTTGATAAGAACTTTATTCAAGAGCAGCTCCTAGTTAAATTATTTGTAAATGGGAAATTCAGGAGATAATTCAGAAAGTACTGCCCATAGTCTAACTCAGGGGTCGGCAACCTTTCAGACTTGGTGTGCCGAGTCTTCATTTATTCACTCTAATTTAAGGTTTCACGTGCCAGTAATACATTTTAACGTTTTTAGAAGGTCTCTTTCTATAAGTCTATAATATAGAACTAAAATATTGTTGTATGTAAAGTAAATAAGGTTTTTAAAATGTTTAAGAAGCTTCATTTAAAATTAAATTCAAATGCAGAGCCCCCCGGATTGGTGGCCAGGAACCGGGCAATGTGAGTGCCACTGAAAATCAGCTTGTGTGCCGCCTTTGGCACCTGTGCCATAGGTTGCCGACCTGTGGTCTAACCAGTCATAGAGAAGTGAAACGTTCCTCATCCCATTGCTAATCCCCTCTGGCATCCACACCCCCAGAGCTGTGTCTTTCTTTTCTAATATAATTTAATCAGCACTAGCAGAAGCTGCACAGAGGTTAAAGGACAATTCCAATCCATTGCAGTATGTTATGACTAAGCAAATTAAAGACTTGATCCAGCTCCCAGAGACAGTTGGATCAGGCCCAGTCCTTTGAGCTCGTATGTGCTCTCAACATTCACTGAAGTCAGCAGAGGGGGCTAAACACCCCACCAGATTAGCTCCATGCCCCGAAAGTGCATCACCTTCCTGCATCCAGGGGGAGTATCAGGAACAACGTTCCCTCTGGACAGTAAGGATGTCAGGACATTCTCAGGGAGCTGAATGTGACAAAGGAACAAAGCATTCCTCTTCAGTCCTTTATTTCTCCCATGTGAATTCCTTTTAGTGTTGGCAGCAGCCACTCTGCTCTTGTGATCTCAGCTCGGGCTAAATCCTTCTCCTTGCCACCTGCAGAATTTGAGACCCGCTGTCCCCAAGGGAAGAAGGTGATCCACTACAAGAGCGCCAAGCTGGAGAAATGGGCACCCTACCTGAATAGCAACGGGCTGGTCAAACGGCTCACTGTCTACGATGACCCGGAATGTAAGGGGAGATGAATGATCAGTGGGAGTCCCTTGAGACAATACCCAAATGGGTGGGGTGCAGTGGGGGGAAGAATAGGATAGGGCAGTGCCATTGTATCTCCTATCCCTTCTCCCCCTCCTTTCACACTTCTTGCTTCTCCTCTTCTGCTCCCCCAACCCCTTCTTCACGTTGCCCTGTTTGCTCCCCTACAAACCCTAAGGCTTCCTGCACTGCTGGGGACTCTTACTGGAGTCTATAGATCTGTCCTGAGACGTAACTGCGATGCTAGTTGGTATCACTGATCACTTTCATACCTCTGGGATTGATTCAGGGCTACTCTCAAGGGCTTTGTCAGGATTGGGAAGCGCCCTGGGTCACAAGCCGGATGGCAGGCCACCAAGCTGTAAGGTTCCCAGAAAGCGGTGCTGTCACCGGGCTGTTTGATGGCTTGATCCATCCAGGCACTGAGCAGTTTGGCCTGCTGCTTGGCTCAAAGCATGTTAGTGATCCTTTCCACTCCGCTGCTTGACATTAAGCACTTGCTTAAGTGCTTTGCAGGACGGGGCTAGAGTGCTCGGCACCTCTCGGGATCAAGTCCCGCATTGTGAGCAGGAGTTGCCTATAGTTTTCTCCTGCAGAGAAACAGAGGAATAGTGCTATTGATCACCCCATCTACCACTGATGTGAAGGGGAGTCATGCAGCCAGATTGGCGGGTAGAGATAGATCTTTTGGGGATAGATTTATTGCGTTTTGTCTAGACATAATAAATGGATCCCGGAGCGCTCTCCCCGTCGACTCCAGAACTTTACCGCCGGCAGAGGCAGAAGCAGAGTCAACGGGGGAGCAGCAGCAGTCTACTCGCCGCTGGGAGGATGCCGAGGCAAGTCAATCTAAGATACGTCGACTTCAGCTACGCTATTCCCGTAGCTGAAGTTGCATATCTTAGGTTGATCCTCCCTCCTAGTGTAGACCAGGGCTAAGTCATGTCCATAATCATTTGGTCCAGGAAACAGGGTGTAAGCACCTCACTGGACAAACAACATCCTTTCCCCAGCATTGTCCTTTAGCACAAGTCACCTGATTTTCTCCCCCGCTACCTCCTGTGTTATCGTCACCATGGAATGTCTGGTGTCTAGGGTTGTCAAGGGACCATATGATTGTGCCATGGGTTTTTTTCTCCTGCTAGGTATCAGAGTGCTGGAAGTGAAGGAGTGGTTTGAAAACAGAGAGGACATGATGAACATGAGAGAACTGAATAAAAAAACAGAGGTGACGACAGAGTACTTCAGCCCAGGACACATCCAAGGTCTGAAAGGTACATAAACTCAGCCCCATCAGGAGCCGTGCACTCTCTGCCGCCCAATGACAGTTCCTCCTAGGTCTGGCAAAAAGGCCAATCATGGGACCTGTCACCTGGTTCAGCAATAAAAAAATCCTCCACCAAGCAAGGTTCAAGGCTTCATTCTGGAGCCGTTGTAAGCGCTGATTACAAGGCAAGAAGCGGAAGAGGTGAAATTCACAGCTTGCAACCCAGGGGAATGGAAAAATACTATTTCTTTTGTTTATCATTTTAAAATGCAAATATTTGTAATCAGGAATAATATACACTTTGATTTCAACTACAACACAGAATGTAATATATGAAAATGTAGAAAAACATCCAAAATATTTAATACATTTCAATTGGTATCTTATTGTTTAAGAGTGCAATTAAAACTGCGATTAATTGTGATTAATTTTTTTAAATCGTGATTGATTTTTTTAATTGTGATTAATTTTTTTTAGTTAATCACATGAGTTAACTGTGATTAATCGACAGCCCTAGGTTAAATGGTTAACTTTTAAAATGGTATTTACATCTCTAGTGTTATGTGGGGTCACCATGGGCTACAACCCAGCCCTCTAAGAACTACACTTCATAATAGAGTTCCCTATGTTTCCTCTGAATGCTTGGCTGGATGTTTATTTAATGTTTGCAAAGAGCTCTTAAGTCTTTTTGGATAAAAGGTCCTGTAAACATGCCAAGTGTTATTACACCTTTACAAAACCGATGGAAATTTATCAGCTCATGCGCAAGCTTTATTTCTACAGCTCTCACTACGGGATCAATTGTGGCTTTGTCACAAGCTCCAGGTGGGACAGTTTTGCATTGTTGCCCTGCCCTGGGGGCAGATCGGGAACCAGATTGTTACGCTGGGCTTGTTTAAATGTGGAAGTTATACCAATAGAAACCAAAGGGTGAATTTAAATCAAGATAGTTATTCCGATAGAACTCCCTGTGTGGACACACATTCCACTATAAGAATAGCTGTCCCCCCCAGTTTACTTTATGTTGCTTTGGAAGGGGTTATAGCTAATCTGAAAACAGCCACATGGGAGTTATACCCATCTAACTACTGGTTTAACTATAGCAGTATCATTATACTGATTTAACTGGTAGAACTATCCTGTTTAGGTCAGTCTCAAAGTCACACTTTGCTTCCTAGCTTTCCCCTGCTCTGGGGCAGACATACCCTTATCAGCCATAAGTCTAGTGCAGCGTGTATCTCCAAGGCAGCTGCACACATGGAGGCCTCCAGGGGTGGAATCAAGGCTCCACCTACTTCCAGCCCAGATATGTGGGAGGATGCAGTGGCCCTGTGGATGCTGCTGTCCTTCGGTACTGCTATCCACAGCATGCTGGTGCAGAGGAGTATAGGACACTTCACATTCTCCTTGGCCTAGTCTACACTGCGGGGGGAGGGTGACCTAAGATACACAACTACGCTATTCACGTATCTTTGGTCAACTTACCTGTCCGTCCACACGGTGGCGAGTCAACCGCTGCCGTTCCCCCATTGACTCCGCTTCTGCCTCTCGACGAGGTGGAGTACTGGAGTCGACGGGAAGAGCTCTCGGGGATCGATTTATCATGTCTACAATAGATGCAATAAATCGATCCCTGATAGATCGATCCAGCAGGTAGTGTAGACGTACCCTTACTCTCCTGCACAGGTGCATGGGACATTCCGGCTGGTGGAGCAATCACAAAGCAAATCTTCTCACGAGAGATGTGACTTGCTCACACCCTAGTCATATTTTGCAAGTCTTGTATTCATTTATATAGTATCTCTGGCTTTCCCAGCGCACACCTACAAGACGATGGAGCCGGAGACTGAGCGCACCATGGAGTTTTACAGCGAGACGCGAGTCGATGGCCTCCAGAAACGGGTTGAAAATGCCAAAGAGATGACGGAATACTTTGAAGGGCGGTCGGATTTCCTGCACTACCGGCACACGATGTTTGGCAGAAGAACAAAAAGAGCACAGATGCTCCTCACTAATACTGAATCAAATGCCCGGCCCATAGTGGTACAAGAAGAGGGAGATATTGGGCATTACCGATATTAGAACTGTGCAGAACATACCAATTTCTGTTTTGTGTGGAGGTTCAGATTCACTTTCACTTGGCATAGCCAAGGCAATCCTCCAAACGAGAGAAGGGAGCCTTGCAGATGGACTAGTCTGACCCAGAAACCCCCAGCAACTCCAATTAACCAGTTCCATTGAGCAACCAAAATGAAACTAAGTGTTTAAAAATCTGTGCCAGACAAACAATTTAGCTATGAGTTTGGACCAAAAATGTTCACAAGGACCCCAAAATACTTCACGGGTCTTGTTTCCATGTTCGTGCTAGCCAGGTTTGGGGTTTCATTATGAAATGTGCCCACAGCTCTATATAATAACACCAGCACTCTGATTTGCATGCTGTCATTAGCAGGGAGTCATAGAAGCCCTAATTCAGGAAAGCATCCCAATCCACTGAAGGATATTAAGCATATACTTAAAGTGAAGCATGTGCTTTGATGCTGTCTTGAATTAGAGCCATAACAAGGACACTCTCCAAAAGAATTGATACTGCTTATCCCAATAAGACCCCAAAATCAATCCTCGCTGCTAGGACCAAGGTCCTAGATGGAGATGCATGAGATGTGTAGTTGGGGTGTCCCCTCCAGTGCACCCTGTCCCCCTCCAGTGCACCCTGTCATTCCATGACCTAGTCCTTCCATCCTCTGCTGAAGTCAGCTCTTTCAGTTGGGGTGAATCCTGTGCTCCCCATACTGAGCCTTCATCTCCCTGCCAATCCCCAAAACCAAGGCTGATAACAGGGGAGGGGCACACCCACATCTGACCCCCCTGAAGCATGGGTCACATGTCCTACCTGTTAATAGAGGGCCAGAGCATGGCTGGTTCTTGGACAGGTACTCAAAGGAGGAGATTGCATCCTTTCCCCCTCTGCATGTAGGGAACTCTAGGAGGCACTGGGTCTGTGCAAGGCATAATGCCTCATGGAGCGGATGGTGCAACTCTGGTCTTGTGCTTGAGGGGTATAATCTGCTCCCATAAGCAGCATCTCTGCTTGTTGCACTGAGCATGGGACCCTAGTCCCAGTCTGAACATAGTTACTTCTTCCAAAATCTTTATCATGTTATAGAAAGACCTTGGATTTGGAGTGAGGACCAATTTTCACCTGGGATCTCTGTCTCCCATCTGCTTCATCGAAATCCCCCCAAACTTTGTCATTTTTCTAGGCCATCTGTTTGATTCTGATCTGTTTATATCTCTTTTCCCAATCCTCCCTAGCAAATCAAGGAGCAGTTCAATAGGAACCCAGAAAAGCCAGCTGATGAAGATGTAGCAGAGCGCATCTTTATGATCGTGGAGGAGCGGATTATGCTGACGTATCATTGCAAGGACGATTACATCACGGCCTCAAAGAAGGAGTTCATCAAACGGAAGGATGTGGATAATAAGGGAAACAAGATCATCATGACCTCGGACATGTGCATCAGCTATCAGGTATGGAGAGAGTATGACAATGATTTGGAGTTTTTCAACCCAAAAGGACCCACAGAGAAGGTGGAGGTTCTGAGATTTGGGAAGACCCAATTTCTGTAGTCTGAGGCTCAAAGCTGGCAGTTCATGAAGGGAAAGCTGAAATCTCTCTGCATTTCTCTCTCAGGAGAGATATTAAAACAGAGAACAAGAAATCAGGAATACCCACCTGGGTTCTGTTTCTATCTCTGCCATGGACTTGCTGTGTGATGTTGCCATCTGTTCTAAACTCTCCATCCATTAGTTTGCTCAAGCAAGGCCGTCCTTAGGCATACGCAGAGACAACGCGGTCCCAGCTCACTCCATTTTCCTTGCCCTGGCCCCAGCCACGTCACTCGGGTTGGGGAAAGGATCATCCCCGGCTCTCACCGGCCGCGGAAAGTGGAGCACCATGGCTGGGAACTGGCGGAGTAGAGAGGTCTGGGCCAGGCTGCTCCGCTTCCCGCCACTGCCGGTGAGTTGGGGAAGGATTCCTCCCGCCAAACCTCCCCCGCTGAGCAACACAGCTGGGGTCAAGGCGAGGAAAGCGGATCCCCTGGGCCACTCTGGGGGCCCCCCAAAAGTGGTCCCCCACACCTGCTGCCTCCCAGACCAGGGGGTGGGAGAGTTGGCCTGCCTCTCCGCCCCGTGGAGGGGCTGCCTAGGGCACCCAAATGGCTAGGGACAGCCCTGTGCCCAAGTTTAGTTTTTTTTCTGCAATCTGAATGCTTTTTTAAAAGGTTGTCATTTTTTGTTGCATTGAAAAGAGCATGCAAACAGTAACTGAGGGGCTGCTGCCCTGTGACCTCAAGTGTGCAGAAAACTATTTCTAGCCATATAGCAGGAGCAAAGAGGTGAACAATACACTTCCTGTCTCAGTGAAGTGTTAGATTAACCGTTAACTGTTAACCATGCACCAGAGGAGCTGGTCCCACGTGTCTGGAAGTCTCTGCCATCTAACACTGGTGTTTTTGTCTTTAGGTGGGGTCTTCTGTGAAGAACAAGAAGCTGCTGCATCTGTACGAAATGATGCTAAAGCTAATGGAAGCAGAAAAGCAGTTGAAGCATCAAGTCTGGGAGTCTGAATCAGAGGTGATGAGGGAAATCTACTTGGTAATGTCAAAGTAGGATAGGAGTCTGGAGCCAGGTTCAACTAACCATCTCTTCATATCATGCCATATGTTCAAATATTATTCAGTAACTAAACAGTGCTCAAAGTTCCAATGACACAATGTTGGTCCTCACCCCAGAATATACAAATCGTGACTTGCCTTTGTTCTGTGGAGATCATTCTTTGGCATGTTTATGAAGAGTCATCCTCAGTTCTTGTTCCACATTCTAGGGGACAGGGATAATCTAAGAGCAAAGATCTGCCACAGAAAGGGTACGTATTGGGATATCTAGCAGTGCATCTGCCATTTGTCTGCTGACCAGAGCAGGAAAGAAGATGAAGCCTAAGAAGTTGTATTGATTAAAATCTAGTTGCTAGCTAAGCACTTCTAAAGGACTCATGGCCATAGTATCTCGGTGTCTATCACTGTGTTATCTGTAGGGAAGAATTACCTTAAAATAGATGGATTGCAATGAGTAACATTGCAACTGCATGTAGCAAAACCCATTCCCATGGCACTGGTTGGAGAGGATTGACTGAGCAGAGCCATTCCAGCATGTGAAGAGAAGGCCACTGCATCTGAAGGTGAGAAGGCTGCTTTGATGAAATCCCTTTAGCAGTTGGTGGGGGAATGAAGAGGATTGTGGAGCGAATCTGGTGGCAAAGTAGAGGGCCACCGAAATTCTAGGGTAAAGTCCATGGATTATGCATCTATCATTCCATCAATGGGTTTTGGACATCCATCTTTCACTCCCACGGTTCATAATGTCATCAGAATGCCTCAATGAAACTATAACCCCATTGTTCACATTTTATAACTTGTTTTTTCTATATATAACACAAATAGATTTTTTTCTTAGGATTGCAGTGGTATTACCATATTTTTTAGAACAAGAGGAAATAGGAGAGGAGGAAACAGGAAGGGAAAACAGGAAAGGCTGTAGGTCTAGTGGTTAGAGTGAGACTTAATGTGCATTGGCTAGCTCACCTGGTTAGAGCGTGGTGCTAATAACTCCCAGGTCATGGGTTCAAGCCCCATACTGATTATTCTGTGCCCTAGATGGAAGGGGTAGCTTCCACCCTTGTGGGGAGGGACGATAGCTAAGTGGTTTGAGCATTGGCCTACTAAAGTCAGCTTTGTGATTTCAATCCTTGAGGGGGACATTTAGAAGGGTGACCAGACAGCAAATGGGGGGGGGGAGGAAATAGGAGCCTATGTAAGAAAAAGACCCCAAAATTGGGACTATCCCTATAAAATCAGGATATCTGGTTACCCTACTACCTAGGGCAGGAATCTGTGGGTGAGATTGTGGAGAAGGTTGGACTAGATGATCATAATGGTCCCTTATGACCTTAAAAAGTCTATTAGTCTAAGATATCTGGGTTCTAATACTAGCTCTTCCAGTGATATGCTGTGTATCCTTGAACAAGTCACTTAAGACCCTAATGCCTCAGGTTTCCCTATCCTTAAAATATAAGGCTTCTTTAATTAAATATTTGTAAAAGGCTTGAGACCCTTTAATAATAGGTGCTGTGAAAATGCAAGATATTAACAGTAATTATTAAGGTGAAATGGATTGTAGAAGGACATATTGCAGAACAGGGAAGACATAAACTTGGTTTCCAGCAAATGACTTTTTGGACTCTTTCAGTCTTGACATATCAGCAGGCTAGCATATGGTTATATTGGTGAGTCCTGTTATACAGTGGGATATAATATTCCAAAGCTAACATTGCAATTTTTAGAGCCAATAGAGAGGTTATACTCCAAAAGAGTGAATAGATTTGGTAATTCTATCAAAGAGTCTATAGAAAATCATAGACTACATAAAGTTCTTGTTATTAGATATTCTTTTCTCACACTGATATATCCTCAGCATATTAATACATATATGCTGCTCCCTAGCTAATATGTATACAACCTCATACTACAGTCCTTGCACACAGAGCCTTCTTTTAGGGGGACCAGCTAGGTGAAGGGCTTCATACTTTGAGGAAATGTCAGGGGATCTTTCATTTTCTGATTTCACTGAAGGTGCTAGAAATTCTCAAGATCCGGGAGGAAGAAGCGGCGGCCAGCAAACTGACAGTTTCCATGTACGATACAGAGAGGAATGAAAAGAGCAAACTACAGCGAGAGACAATGGTAGGCAGCGATGTCTAATAACAAACTAACACAATTTTTCACCCCACCTTGTATCTCTTGTACTAAGGGCAGGTTTTAGTAAGACTCATGGGATAAGCCTACTCTGTTTGAGTTGATCAGCAAGATCTAGTTCAAGTTTTTTTTAGCAAGGATGGATTCAAGTTCGTTACCAGTGGACAAAGAAATCCAGATCAAATTCTTCCCTTCTCAGGGACTATCTCCGGAGCCCATTCTTGTACCATTAAAACTCCCTGGGTGAGATCCTTGGCTGATAGACTTCCATGGAGTTACAACAGTTTATATTAGTTGAAGGACTAGCTCCTTTTGCCTATGACTTTCTGGAAGAACCATGTCCAAAAAAATTATAACTTTATTTTGTTTAATAAATAAAATAATTAATAATGATGAAACATTGTGCTTGGAGCTGGGTGAGGAGTTTGATAATTGTATCCAAATCTACTCCATAGCCAAGGTTCATTTTGTTGGGAAAAATATCAACTTCTTCCCTGAGTACCAGGTTTCGAATAGATGGTTCCACTGTTCTTAGTCCTGTTTATAACAACAATATTGATTTTGGTCCAGGATATCTCTTGAAGAATTAATACCTGTATGAGATTTCTGCACAAATATAAGGATATTTCAGTCTAGCTATCTGAAGTTGTTACGTGGCTTGTTTACAAATTCCAGTTCTCTTCAAGATATTTCTTTGGTATGGATTTTGTATTGGGCACAACCGTAATAATAAATCCCAAGAACAATACTGTAGGTGCTCTCCTGATGAGAAAGGTAATAAAAAGAGATACTGATTTAAGTGTCAAGCACTGATGAACTGAACATAAAACTGAGACAAGCATTCCAGAAGCAAACATTTGTCAGCCAGTTCAACCAGGTGAACATCGCTCAGAAAGATTTCAAATGCAACACATCCCTCCACTCTGAACCTCTTCAAACCCAGAATGACAATGTACCTTGTGAGGCCCTTCCCACACTAGAGGAAATGACATTTCATGTATGGGACAAGCTCTGTATTCTAGAGAATGAGGAGAGTTGTTGAAAAGCACAGCCAAAAACGAGGTAACAGAATAATAGTAAGATTGGGGTTTATGTGGGAAATGGTTGGTACAAGAAACAGCCGGTGAAAAGCAAGAAGCTCTGGTCAAATCTTGGTGAGTTATGTCCCTGGCAGGGGGGAACAGCTAATCTGCCCTTTGCAATGGTAGTGCCCTATACAGAGATGTTTGGGGCACTAGTTCTTCTCACCCTTACCCTCCAGGAGCGTCTGATGCAAGAAGAGAGACAGCGACAAGTGGAGCAGGACCTAGATTACCTGGCACCCTTCCTGATTCAAATGGGAAGCACAGAGAAGATGTCCAAGTGGCAAGCCCTGCGCCTCAAGGAAGACTGCCTGAATGATTTCAAGCACCGTCTCATTGACAAGGCCAACCTCATTCAAGCTCGCTTTGAGAAGGTACCCACCCACTTTGTCCTCTCCTTTGGCTTGGTCTCCTTTGCTTTGGGAGTGGGCAACGGTGGGGTTCTCTCTTCATTTTACAGCAAGTGAAAAAGCAACACTCCTCCAACATCTGTGTCTAGGAGGAGGCAGTATATATGCCCTCATATTTCTCTGTCTTTACCCAAAGAGAGCAAAGGGCAGAATAGCCCTAGGACCAAATTCAGTAGATTTGTTCCAGCTTATATCAGAGCAGAATTTGACCCCAATGTCTCTTATCTCCAAGGAGGCAGAGTTTCTATGTTTCTTTCTCTTTCCCTTGCTTTCCATAGTTTGCTTACTTGTTCTATGTGTCCTTATCTATTGCTTCTCACTTATTATATTTCTTCTTCTATGTTCTTTTTTTCTTCCTTTGGTTCCTTTAATCTTGATACATTACTCCTGTATCTCTCTCTCTCTCACTCTCCCTAATAGCCTGATTTGTTCCTTCTTCCCACCAGGAGACACAGGAGTTGCAGAAGAAACAACAGTGGTACCAGCAAAACCAGCTCTCTATGACCATGGAGGATGAGGATGCCTACCTAACTTACTGCTCTGATGCCATGTTTCGTATCCACATTCTGGAGATACGGCTTAACAGGTAATAATAACAAGTATTTAATGAATGTGTGGCAGTCTTACAGGAGTGATTTAAGGGAGATCTTCAGATGGATATTCACTGGGGCTTTGCATTTCAATTGTTTGATAATTTCATCATCTGAAAATATTCCACTTAATTTCATTATCATCTAATACAATCCATCTTCTTCCTCTGATTTCCTACTTATTTTAGACACAAAGAGATGGCACCACAGAAATACATAGAACTGGAAGAGAAATTGTGCAAGGATCCTCGCCTGGCTGAGTATCTCAAATTTAATGTCTGATATAGTCCCTTTTCCCTCACAACAGTCACTGGGAATCAGTGCAGGAACCTGTACAGGGTTGGCTGAGCTCCTGGAGAGAAATATGGCATCTTTTCCCCGCTTGTGTTCAATGAACCATTTATGGTCTGACTGACCAAATTTCCCTCAGGGCCTCTCTGCAGCTTTCTCCAGGAGCTGCTGCGATCTCCACTATGGAGGACATAATAGCAGAAGTACCTTGTTTTAGTATTTCATTTCCACACGTTTCATTTATCCCTTTTTTCCCATTAAATGTTTTCGCAGTGAGGCTTTTGTCCTGTGTTAATTGTTTCATCTTGTATATCTGCCTTCTTCTTGTTACCTTGCTGTTTTAAGGCCCACCTACACTACAATTACAATTGAGTCAAAGGGCTTGGTTAGAAGACAACTGTATTCAGCCAGTTACCTCATGGTTCAGTTTTGCAGTCTAAATGAGCCCACATCTTTAGCCTCTTACTTTATAAGTTGCCGTGGTCAAGGTTCCATGCTGGACACTAGAGTTTTCTCCTATATCATGTCACTTGCTCACACGATTGCTGATATCTGGAGACATATTAAGCTTGTTGCTCTCACCAACAGAAGTTGGTCCTATAAAAGATATTACTTCAGCCACCTGGTCTCTCTGATTTTGAGAGACTGCATTATTTTTGAGTCTTCTGAAATCCAGTAATTTCTGGATGTACCGGAGCCACTGTTCTGGCTATATAACTGAGACCACCAGTGAAATCTTTTCACGATAGCCTTGCTGGTTTTCCAAAAAATATAAAAGTTCAGTGATTATCCTTAGACTTACTCGTTAATTCCAAAAGGAGTAGAATAGCTGTAATTTGATAGAATTTGCCAGAAACTGAGTAGTCCCGAATTTTTGTAAAGAAAAATATCAACCCTTTTCTTTACTCACTACAAAACATCTTTTTAAAGAAAAATCTACGTACAGAGTAAAAGTACAGAGTAAAAGGCGTCTTTATTTTTCTCTCCCACTCTCCCCTGTCACGGCTCACAGGTGTTGGTAGAGACGAGGAAATGTCAGGAGTCAGCCCAAGGTTGCATTTCTAGTCAAGGGGACTTTAGATAATAACGTGTTTTGGGAATCACAGCGCTTTGAAATCCATAGATGGACGACACTAGACCCCACAACTCCACCTGCTCCCCAATAGCTTCATGCCCACGGGCAGACACCACATCACTCCGGGGGTGGGGGCGTTACCCCAGAGGAGAGAGTAGGGTGACCAGACAGCAAATGTGAAAAATCGGGACAGGGCTGTGGGGGAGGGGGGGGTAATAGTAACCTATATAAGAAAAAGACCCCAAAATCAGGACTGTCCCTATAAAACTGGGACCTTTGGTCACCCTAGGAGAGGGTGATGACCGGGCATAAGAGAGTCACTGGGGCTCAGGGCCCTCTCCTCAGAACAGGATGTGCCAAGTCCAACCTGCCTGCCCTCAACCAATATGGCGGCGACACGGCTACACCGTCCCGCCGCTTCTCTGTCTCCCTCTCTATTGGTTACTCAGCTAGCAAGATCCGCTGTGAGTGGCCAGGAATTCCGCGGTTGCTAAGGCGACCAACCTGCGTGTCATTGGTCAAGCTCATCCTTTCGGGCGGGCTTTGACCCGCTTCGTGTTTGCTGATTGGGTCAGGGTGACCGGAGGGGCGGGGCGAGAAACCTCCGCGGCGGCGGCGGCGGCTAGACAGCCGAAGAACGGCGGGGATAATGAGCTGCTCTGATTGGCGGGACTGCCGCTGAGCCGGGTGGGCCCGGATGTAGGCGGCGCGCGCGATTCGGCGAAGGCAGCGTGGGGGCGGGGCCAGGCCCGAGGTTTGTTGTGAGGGTGAGGGCCCGGTTGTCAGGCAGGGGCCAATCAGGGTGGGGGATGGGAGCAGGTGCGGGGCTGGGGCTGGAAGGCGGAGCGGGTCGGGGAGCCGCTGCAGGTAGGAGGGGGCGGGAATGGAGTCGGGTCCGTCCCCCGCCTTCGGCTGCCGGGGGTGTGAACTGGGAGCCCCCAGACAGCGGGGCCCTGAGAGGGGCCAATTCCCCTCCCCCTCCCGCAGGCCCCACGGTCTCGGGGCGGTTCTGATTCGGGCCCTGGCGCCACTCACGGGGCCGGGGCCCCAGAGCGTGTTGGCGGGGGGGGGGACGGACACCCTCGTTCTCCCCTCCCCAGGCCGGGGGCCCAGTGTGGGGGGGACCCTCCTTCACCCCTCCCCCAGACAGTGGGGAGGGGCGATCATTCACAGCTCCCGGGGTGAGGTTGCTAGGGGCGGGACTGTATCCAGGTGCTGGCTCCTGGAGTCAGAAGAATGAAGGGGTGGGGGGGAGCTTGGCTATGGGACCCCCAGGTGCCCAGGCCCCGCACGGAGCTATTGGAGGAAGCAATAAATGTGGCTTCTCCCCCCAGTGAGGGGTTTGGGGCCGCTTGCGTGGAAAGGCTGTCACAGGGAGTCACCAGGACGTGGGAGGTTATTAGCACCCCGTCCTCCCTGGGACACTTGGCTGAGGGGAGTCTTATAAGCATGCTCTCCTCTGAGCCTCACCAGAGAGGAGTGGGCAGGTGGGAGATACGAGTGTGAGGATGCTGCTCCGTGGCAAAAGAGGTAGGGATCATATGTTAGCAATGACAAGGAAAAGCTGCCGTCTTTCATTCTGTTTCTGTGCGGGGCTGGAGTGACAACTCACGGGTTTAAAACTCACAGTGGCTTCCTAATGAAGGTGGAGTAAAACTTGACTTAGTATGTTTGGGAAAACTTTTGGGTGACCTATTAAGATAAGTGGTTGCCTAATACGCTTCTTCCCTTGTGCTAGTCACACTGATTTGTAAACATCTTCAGGACCTAGCCATTGAACTATTCTAATTATTTTAACAGTTATAATTAGTGTATGACCCTGATTAGCTCTGTCATAATCTTATTGAATATAGCTTTGTTTTGCTTTTGCTGTTGAAAGCTGGGAGATGGAAAGTGGTCATATAGGCAACCATTCCATACTCTTTAGCCTACACTAGAACAGGCTTTGATGACCTTCCTCACTCATAATAATTAATTAGTTAAATATTTATTATTTGTATTGCCATAGCACCTAGGAGCCCTAGTCATTCCCCATCATGCTAGGTGTTGTTACAAGCAGAACAAATAGATGAATATTTAAGCACAACTAAGCACTGAACTTTGCACCTGCTGTACTGACTTAGCGGTATCACAAGACAATGCTATAAACATTAAGATGGTTTTTTTTCTCTCCAGGCAAACATCTCAGTGGTATGGATCAAGACTGAGTCAGAACTTTGGCTCTATCCTATTGATTGGAGGAAACTGGCCACTGCTCTGGATACAATAGAATTTTGAAAGGAATATCGTTAACCTGGTTGTGTCTGAACAGATCAAACAGCAGAAACGGAGGCCTGGGGGGTTGAGCCCCACACAATTCAGCAAAGTGAACCGTTGTTGGGAGGAAAGGGGGCACTTTTTCAGTGGCCATCAGAAAAGAACTGAATAAGTAATGGCAACTTCTGTTGCCACCAAGACAGCTTGGAAGTTGCGTGAGTGTCTTTTATAGTGTTCTCTTGTCCTTCATTAGATTTCTCTATTTGAAAATTGGGGAAGGGGGAGAGAGAGGCCTCTTGTTCTATCTTGTGGTATGAATGAAATTTCCTAAGGAACTGCCCCCTCCCTTTCTAATGTGACAAAAAAACACACTTTTAAAATTCAATGGTCTGTTTGTGGATGGAGGGGAAAAGAGAGAATTTTGGAAGAGCATAGGGCATCCTCTGTTCGTCCAGCCAGAGTGACTTAAGGACATAGCTAGAGATTGATCTAGGGAATACATTCCTTTGGGATTTGTGACGATGTTGATAGGGTGTCTTCCTTCCTGTCTTCAATTCCTGTTGTCTGAGGTATTTTTGGTCATTAAATCTCTCTTTTTCTCTACATTTCAGGGCTGTAACAACCTGCTAATTCTCAAATATAATATAAGAACAGCTGGTGAACAGGTTGGAACTCTTATAAAGCCAAGCCTGCCTTGGAATGTTCCACTTGTTTAAAGTCCATATTCTTTTTGGATTGCTCTCTATTGCTGCCTCTACTTTATTATAGGTACAGTAGGTTCTTGGATAACTGCAGGGAGGGTGGTGAGATCATTGCAAGACCTGTATGTCTTCTTCTCTTGAGTATGTCTTTGGGTTCAGCATAAAAGATTCATGAGAGGTAGTAAACTTTTATTTTTAATTGATCTTTTCTCCAAAGAAAAAGAATGGCAAAGCAGCTCCTAAATGGCAAAAAGAGAAACAGAGAAAAGTGCTTCTCCTGCAGATGTTGCAATTTTTTTGTGAGGTATCAGAGGATCAATAGAACGAGTAGGAAGTAGTTAGTTATCCACAAATGTGCATTCCTGGCTGACTATTTGAGGCCCAGAACTAGCTTGGTGAAAGTGTTGCCCATCTGGGTTGCTGTATGTTTAATAGAACTATATTAATAGAGTTCACTGGTATATATAATCAAAGGCTGTGTAGCACCTTCCCTTACTGGATACCTGGCATCAGTTGGTGCTTCTATTCATATTTTCACAAGCAGAAAAATATTTTTCTTACTCCCAGCCACATTCTCCTCCCTGCCACCCCCGCAAAATGCTGAAATTCACAGATTACTGCAAAAGACAGCCCTTGGTCAGTTTCAAATCTGTCTCATTTCAGTCAGCAACTGTGCCTGTGCTGTTGATCTTTAATATCACTATGTCCTACTTCATTTTAGCTCTACCTTCAGAGTAGTAATCATTCAAGTGCTAGGAAAAAGGAGTAGCCAGGATAATTAGGGGCTTAAAGGTTGTTGAGCCAATGTGCAGTGACTGATGAGAGGACATTTTATGAAAGGGTTTGTGGGCTTAGGGAAATCAGCACTTCAGAGAGTGAGGGTTCTGCTACCAGCTTTTTAGTGTTGGCATAAAATTATCATCAGGCATTTATAATCAGAGAGTTGAATGCTTCAGCAACGACTCTTAAAATTTGTAGTCAATAGTTAATAAAAGATAAAGGCGGGTGTTGCGAATATTCACATTTCACAACAACATTCAGCACTTGCACCATCCAATCCTAAATAGTGACAAAGAGTCCTGTGGCACCTTAAAGACTAACTGAAATTTTTTCAGAGCATGAGCTTTCGTGGGCTAATACCCACTTCGTCGGATGCATGCAGTGGAAGTATCCAGGGGCAGGTATAAATAGGTAGGCAAGAACCAGGTGGGAGATAACAAGGTTAGTCCAATCCTAAATAGTCACTATTCATCCCTTAATACCAAAGGAGAATTTATGTAGCTAGTATTATATGTGACTTTGAATTTCATGTGTTGACACATGCTTTGGTTTATTGTCATGTAGAATATTGATCTTTCATTAAACTGCAAGTGTATCCTCAGCAAATGTCCCTTTCTCATTTAATTAATAACCTGATTACAATTATAACATGAAAGATGTTTCTTTAACTAATGTGAAAGTTATATGGTTTCTCTTGCTGTAAAGTGCTTTGAGATCCTTAGATCAAAGAGAATGTAATTATTCCTGCTCTCTGAAGTCTTGGAATATTAATGTCGCTTATTATAAGTGAGCTGCTTCACACCCAATTATCAGAATAAAGGCTAGACTGGTTATTAGCTAGCATTTTTACAAATGTTTTATAACCATTTCATATCCAAATCTAGTTGTCTTTAAAAGACAGGAACTTTTTAGTTGTGATATTAAGGAATTGGTAAATGCATTTGTCAAAAACTTAACAATTTGGGTGCATTTTAAAGTGCCCCTTAATGTAAAACAAATGCAGATCTGTGTGTTTACAGTGGGACTTCTGCAGAGTCCACTGGGGTATTGGGGCTAACTTCTTCCCCAGCCTTTATTAAAAGCTACTTTAAACCCCACCCTCAGCCCCCTCCCACACACACCTTTTTAATTCTGCTTTCTTATTCAACCCCTCTAAAGCATATCTGTGTCCATCCCTCCAGTAGGGACATCTTTTATCACTGCCCCCAAACTAACAGTATTGCTGTGCTTCACCTACATTTAGGGTGACCAGAAGTCCTGATTTTTATAGGGACAGTCTCGATTTTGGGGTCTTTTTCTTATATAGACTCCTACAACCCCCCACCCCCTGTCCTGATTTTTCACACTTGCTGTCTGGTCACCCTACCTACATTGCATGCTGAGAATATAGGCAAAGTCTCTGCCAAAATTCAAGTAGAAGGAAGCTCCACCCATCCCAGGTGCTGAGTCTTATTTTCTCTGCAAGGTGCTACTGCAAACCTGCCAGTTTGGCTCAGATAGCTCAGTCTTAACTTTTGCCACTGTCCAGAACAATATTAGGGAGCCTTTTCTAAATGATTGGTATCTGCTTTGTACCATGCCAACTTCTGAGACCCTTCATCTTGCCAGAAGAGTTCACACAGGTACAGATGATAAACTAGCTTCCCTAAGGAGTTTGCTGGAACCAAGCAAATTCTCCTTTTAAAAGCTACTGAGTTGCTATTAGTAAGATAAGATAGTCACTGTGAACCACATTGAAACTAGAGTGGGAGGTGAAGGTTGATTGGCACATGTCACCAAGCATAGCAGATAGGGCCAAGTGGGGCTGCTGCAAACAAGATAAGTAAGTAGTGTGGCTTCTTATCTGAACTCTAGGTTACTGCAGTTTGCCCAGTGAAAACTGGGAAGTCTTTCTGTAGAATGAGGATTACTAGTCTTTCAGGAGAGGAATTGTGTATAGTAAAAATACTTGTTGTGACTGTTTGTTTGCTTTATCTTGTGCAGAAGAGATCACAGCTCACAGCAGCAATGTGTCCTCGCTGGTTCTGGGCAAAAGTTCAGGTCGGCTGCTGGCAACTGGCGGAGAGGATTGTCGGGTCAATATATGGTCGGTTAACAAACCCAACTGCATCATAGTAAGAATTGACTTTTTTTTTTTATTTGCTTGTGGGTAGGTTGGGGAAGGAGGCAATTAGTCTGCATAATGAGAGCCAGAGGGAGTCTGGCAATGTCATAAGTCCTCCAGCTAGGTTTTACTAACCCCTCTCATCTGCTTTGGAGTGCCACAAAGCTATAGTGGGACACAAAGACAGTAGGCTAGCTTCGGTTGGTTAATGGTGGCCAGCAGCCACACACACAGTTTGAAAGTGGCTTTGTCCCTTCAGCTCACATGACTCTGAACTAGCTATAGCTCTCTTCCCATGCCTTGCTAAGGCCCAGCTGTGTGACAGTGGCCTCCAAAGATGACAAGGGTCTAAAATGAGTGTCAGTTCAAAAAAATAGAAATGATTAATGTCTTCGATGTGTACATTTTTCTATTATCCTAGTATCTTGATTCATTAATTCATACTGGGGAGATCACCAGCTTGTGGGAACAGGGGTAAATCTGGGTCTCTAGTAAGTGATACCCATTCAGTGAGGTAGTAGGAACAGGAGAAATATTTAGGAGGAGTTCACAGTTAGCTGAATATGTGGGGCAGGGAATTAGATGCCCTCTTTCTGTGTCCCCACAGTTTTTCTCATTCACCCCCAAATTAAACTTGTAATTCTTAATTCTCTCATCATCCTCCATTGTAGGCATTTCTTCTTTTTCCTCCTCTCACCTTTTCTTCTTGACACTTGTCCACCCCCACCTCCAGTCTTCTCTCCAAAACGTTACCTATTTTATCGCTCCTCTCCATGTGTCACTCTTCTGTTCTCCTTCCTCTTGATTTTGCACTTCATCTCCTTTACCCCATCTTGTCTGTCTTCCCCCAGTCTAGCGCTGGCTTGACTCAAAAAGGTTTTAAAAGGTACATTTAAAGGTCCCACTGAGGACAGGCCAGGGCAGGTCCAAGGAGTCTCCCACTGAATGCATGAAGATCTTTGCGATGTCGAGGGGTTTGGAGAGAGCAGCACTCCTGCCCCTGCACAGTTCTTGGTTTTGTGTCTCGTGTTCGGTGAGAGGACAGCCATCACCTCTCTCTGGAGAGCAGCTGAGTTGTGGCTGTGGGGTTGGGGGAAAAGATGTCACTAGCTTATAGCAGATCAGTGCTACTGAGCGCAAGGTGACCAGTGTCTTGTTTCCAGCGAAGTACGAACAAAATTTTAGTTAGTAACTCATGGGAGCTCGCTCTCAAAACAAGGGCAATCCAGCATGTCTGACTACCTTTAACATCAGTCCTAGCATTTGTTCAGACAATACATACTGGACTTGCTGTTATTTGCAGCATGCAACTATTACAGGGTTTCAAATGATTAAAGGCTTAGTTTTAGGGTAGGTTTGTTTTGCAGATTAATATTCAGGGTGGTGAGATTTGCACCCTGGAATTGGGGCACATCCTAGGCCAGGATGCACTCCCAGTGTTCATCATAACTACGGCTGACCAGCATTTGGCTCTGCATAAAACTGTGTCAGGATATTGTGCTGATTTGGCCAGACGCTGGGCAGGAGGAAGCTGTGTGCAACACATTCAAATACCCTATAATAAGAGTAAAGCTTCCACAGTAATATGAAATGATGTTAAGCACATGCCAATTATAAAGGCAGCTAGCATTCATCTGTGCTGCATCCTGCTTTGATGTTTGATTGGGATGTAGGCTAGAGACACCTGGTGTGATAGAGTTGAGTTGAAAAAGATGGAAGGAGAAAGTTTTCATTTCATTTCACATTGTCTCCCCACCTTCCCACTCCCATTCACCTGAACTGACATCTCTCAGGAAATGTGAAGAGAACTAAGTAGATACAAGAAGTTACTATTCCTTATTGGCAGTGCTGTTTCCTTCCCATAGGCTTTTGCAAAGCCTCTGGAAGATCTGCATGGTGATGTCAGAGCAGAGTGAAACAAGAGCATTGGTTTCAGTTTAGTCAACAGGAGCATAAGGTTCAGCGTCTCTTCACCCCTCAATTGAGGGCAGAGAGAGAACTACAGCTCTAGTTTTGGACTGCTGTGAGGTTACCATCCAGGCTCTAAACATTTTCCTGGGTTTGCCAGGGAAAAGAGAGGAGTCAGGACCCAGTATTTCTAGTATTGTTTTACAAAACAAAGCACGTGGGTTTTATTTGATGGGGGCAGGGGAAATGCTGTAATTTTACTGCTTTATGGTGTATAAAGATGTCCTTGATGGGATTTTTGTTTGCTTTGAAGTTCACCTGTAGTACTTGATTTGCTAGGACCCCCAGTTCCTATCCGTTTGGGGAGAGGGGAGGCAAGTGACTTTACAGCTTTGTGACTCCTGATTTGCGTCCGAGTTCTCTGTTGCACACAAAACATGAACAGTTTCAATATTATAGAAAAGCAATTCCAAACAAAAACTTCAGAAAGATCCAGGTGGGTTTTAACTTGTCACTCCCTGGTGTTACCTTAATAAATGTGAAGGGTGGAGAGAGCTGAATCAAATTATTCAAATGAGCCATTCTAAGGACAAATAAAGGAGATTTTGGATTTGGAATAATAAGCATTGCTTAATGGTACTAAAATACCTGTAACAGCACATTCACTTATGCACATATTAATTTGATGATTGGAACAACTCTGTATTTTTGTGTTGCATGTTTTATGACACAGGCATTTTAATTAGATGGTTACCTATTGCATAATATCTATACAGCCAAGTTTGTAAGCACTTTCAGATCCTTGAGGATGAAAGGCACTGTATACGCGGCAGTGGTTGTTGCATGGTGCATCAAGCTAATGCTGCAGTACTATTGTAGCACTGTTGGTGTGGCAGCCAACGCTGGCTAGTAACATGTACTACTTAGCTTGTGAGAAGGCTTTCAAATCATCCTGCTTATGCTATAAGGACAGCTATGGTTTTGTAACCATTCGTGACACTCATCTGACTCATTTACAACAAACCTGGCATAGTTCTGTCTATACAGCATATTTTTCGCTGCATATGCTGACCTAATTTGTACATCCACACCTACCGCTTGACTACCCATGTTTGTATTTGGGAAAATCTGGACAATTATTTCATAGTGCCTCAGCAAGAGATGCAGTGCTCAGAGGATCTGGATGCAGAGTGACACTAGCAGTACTTAGCAGGGGTTGGGGAAGCAATGCATTTTGGGATATTATGCCACACTCAGAGCTGACAGGAGGGAGGACGAGCCAAATTGGCTATGCAGTTAGGCTGTTTCAAAATAGTGTGTCAAACCAGTTACAGGATCATACCATGTGCCAACACAGAGCTTTTCAGAGTTGCACCTCCAATCTGCTGACTGCTGCTGTTGACTTTCCTTGCAGAGTTTGACAGGCCATACAACACCAGTGGAGAGCGTGAGGATCAATACAAATGAGGAACTCATTGTTGCAGGATCCCAATCAGGGTCCATTCGAGTTTGGGACCTAGAAGCTGCCAAAAGTAAGTTTCCATTCTCCTTTGCAGCTTCATTGAAGTTAGCAGCGGTGCAGCAGTGTGTGAGCACAGCAGACTGGTATGAACTTTTGGGAAATCCTTATGCCATATATCCCCACTGACCTGGAGAGGTGCTGACTAGGAAAACCTGGAGAGGCCCTTATCAACAGATGGTGTTTCCTTCAGCTCAAAACCAGTGTTGTTAGAATGCTTTGGAGTGTTCTATGGAAGCTGCATAATGCACATATGTATTTGAACAGTTATAAGTGTACACATGGTGTTTCTGTGAATGTACATAGTCTCATGTTGAGCCTGATTTAAGAGGCTGGACGTTTGGGAATTTGGCCTTTGCATTTCTGTCAAGTTCATGTGCAAGTCATCATTGTAGACACCTGCCAGGAATCAGCAATAGATTGAAACATGGTGCACTATTAGAGCATTGATGGTGGAAGTCATGCTCTTGAGTCTAGTCAATTGAGGGCACATTTTATAAATAGTTCATGTAATAGCCAATGAACTGTCACTTGAACTTCTCAGCCAAGAAGTATATTTTTCCAGTTTCCCCTCTATGTATCTTCTCGTAGCTTGCAATAATGTTTGCTAACTGCATTACAGTGTAAAGCAGGGTCCCTGGAACAGTCCATTTAGTGTGGTTTCTTTGTTTCGCTGTAGACTCAAAAGCATTTCTATGAAGTGGTGTACGTGTCAGAATTCAGAGGAATTGCACCTGCATTCCTCTGCCCTTGGTGGACCGTGGAGCCAACTTTAGGCTCTCAGCTCCTCAGCTGTCACTTCTCTTGGGCAAAGACCCGTGTGTTTCTCCCCTCCTGATGGGGAGTTTACTGGGCTGTACTGTTCCCTGCAAACCAGACTGCCTAAGCAGGCCAATGTTACGGCTTTGCTGTGTTGCTGAAGGCTAGGAACTGCTCTAATTGCTAGCAGTTATAAATTACCAGCCCTTTCTAGACCAGCACATTTATTCTTAAGATGAAAGCATTAGAGAAAACATATTAAAAACAACAAAAGAACCTACACGCATGCTAATAGGTGTACCAGATATCCAGATCCAGCAAGGGCTCTGGAAGGAGTCAGTCCTTCAAACTCCACCAAGAGATGGTTCTGTGTTGACAAATTTAAACAGCCTTAGCTCGAAACGAGCACAGCTGTGAATAGGTCAGTCTTTCCTTTATACAGCTTGGGCCTTTGATCTTGAGACTCCTGGAACGGATAATCAGCAGACAGTGGGGCCCCTCCTTAGGGCACCACTTCAAAAAGCTGCGTGTTTGCATAAACAGAGATGGGGAATTTGTATTCCACCCTGCAGGCAAACTGTTCCAAAAGTCCATTCTTGTCTGGCGCATTGTTTAGTGTAGTCCAAGGGTGACCAAACTGCAGCTCGCAAACCACATGTGGCTCTTTTACAGTTAAAGTGAGGCCCCATTCTCCGCCTACCAGACTGGGAGAGGGAGCTCAGGGCTTCTGCCTTCTGGTGTGGCCAGGGGCTTCTGCTAGAGACAGCTGTTGCCTGCTGAGAGTGGGAGGGGGGCAGAATTTAAAGGTTCCCCCCCCCCAACGGCTTGAGTCACACTCCCTCTTACCCTCAGGGTCCCCTCCCTGCAGCTCTCAGGTGTAAGCTCCTTGTGGCAAGGCCATGGCCACTGCTTTAATTCCATGGGAAGAGGCAGTGGCAAAAGCAGTTGATCTCCCTGCTGTTTGCTGCTGCCTCTCCCCACGGCCACAGCTCCCGGCTTGACAGCTGCCGTGTAGGGAGGGGCAACACCATGTGACTGAGCGGGGGCAGCAAAACTGGGAGCACGTGAATCCACATGCCCCCCTCCAAACATCACCTGCTGGGGTTCAGGGCTTCAGCTGCTATGGAGCAGAAGCCCTGAGCCCTGGCAGGTGCGTCTCAGCTCTTGAACTTCTGGAGATTGTCGTATGTGACTCAGAGGGCCAGTAAGTTTGGCCACCCCGGTATAGTCCTCTGAAGTTCATAACACTTCCCAGGGTTCACATTCCCTGTCTTCTTCTCCTCCTCCCCCGAGATAGAGATTACATGCAGTCCTGGCCCACAATCATACATAAACCATTTATTTAATATGATGCACCCCAAACATGCTTAAACTTGATTCTGTAAGGTCTCCAAAAGATATTACAGGAAATTGCCATATCTGTCACAGTACATAGATGAATAAGTTGTGCACCGAATGTCTAGTATACAATATCAAGGTGTGTTTAATGGTAGGAGGCAGCATGGCTGGACTTGTGGATTGTCTGTGGGAAAATTAGCACTGACTAATGGGTTTTTTCTCCTTTTCCAGTTCTTCGTACATTAATGGGCCACAAAGCAAATATCTGCAGCCTTGATTTCCATCCTTTTGGAAGCTTTGTAGCTTCAGGATCCCTGGACACTAACATTAAGGTAAGGCCAGTCTTTTCTGGAAGTACCCTCTTTATTCCCTGTGCATATCTGTTGGAGTGCCGTGATTGTTTTGGCAGCATAAAAGATTGTCACGTTGAAGGTTTGTAAAGTATCAGTTGCATGTGTGTTAGCAGGTCTGTTCATAGATGCTTGTGAAATTCCTGCTTGTATTCTTATAGCTGAAATGTATCCTAATGATAGGAATCTGGTTCATCTCTTGAGGTTGATGGTTTATTTCTCAAGCCTCTTGGTGTTATACCAGATTTCATTTGGATCTAAGCAACTGTGATTACACTGAAATCAGTGGAGTTACACCTCCTTATAGTGGGTTTGCATTTGGCCCTAAGAATTCAGCTTTCACAATATGAAATGTCTTGCCGGCAGTCTCTCTCACTGAACACTTAAGTTGCAACTTGACTCCATGTCATTCCTGCCTGGGCAGGGGGAGGAAGGGGTAAAGAAATATACCCTGCATGGGCTTGTGTTTTAGCAGTCCCTTTAGCTGCTTGGTTCCTGTCCCATAGCCATTCTACGGTGTTTATGGCTCTGTAGTAGGGAGACCAGTCATTCTGTTATGACTTACGGGGTCCTTCATAACTGTGGCTTTTTTGTTTCTCTTTCCTGTAGCTCTGGGATGTAAGAAGAAAAGGTTGTGTCTTCAGGTACAAGGTAAGGGGTGCTTCACTATCATTTGTGGGAGGGGGAGAGGAGATTTTCTCTGATTTATGCAGGAATCGAGATGGGATCACCTAGAATTAATTTATTAATCGCTTGGTATTGGAAATTGGACTGATGTGACTTGTGAAGTCTGTGCAATGATAATGAATGGCCTATTTGTACAGAGCCTGATTGAACAGAGAGGCAGCAAGAAATGTTTAGCAGAAGAGTAAATATGTACTATGTGCTGGCGGTGTCAATGGTGCTTACAGAGCAAAGAATGGGGCAAACAATGCCCCAAGCTGAAGGATATTTCAATACTTAGATTTATCAAACGAGCACAAAACAGCTTCTATAATACCTTACTGGTTACCCAGAAATCAACCACAGAGTTCCCTTAAAGCCACCCAGCCTTACACCTCCTCCCAGACACCCAAGTTAAATGTGATGAGGATGACTGAAAATCTTACTCATCATACAAAAAATTTCTACCAATCCCAAAGGATTGGACACATTACCTCCCAGGTTAATGAATACTCCAGATCTTACCCAAATACACACTATAGCCAATTCTTATTAACTAAACTAAAATGTATTTAAAAAGAAAAAAGAGAGTATTGGTTAAAAGATCCGTATGCATACAGACATGAGTACGGTTCTGCGATCAGATTCATAGTAGAGATGGTGAGTTTTGTGGTTGCAAAAAGTTACTTCAGAATTAGTTCATTAGGTTATAGTCCAATATCCATATTCAGGGGGAATTCAGGTTATTACTGGTGATCTCAGCCTTTTGGCTTAAGCTTCCCCTGCATGGAGCATCAAGCAGATCTGAGAGAAAAAGGATCAGGACCCCAGACATGTTTATACAGTTCCAGGTCTTCCTTGACAGCTCAGAGTCCTTAGGCAAACAATAGGCAATCGTGGATATTTTGAAATGGTTGTATTTCCTAAGCATCACTGGTAATTAGCTATATGGATTAACATAAGGCAATTGCCTGTTTTTCCACCATTCGCAGGTGATTTGCCATACATTTCAAAGAGAGATGAAGTTTTAATGTTAAGATGTCCTTTTAATCTCTGAATCAATAGCTATAATGATAGACAGGAACTGTGTTTATCTGGCTAACATCTGGCAAGATATAAGTACACACACACAATTAGTTCTCTAACAATACAGGTTTGCATTTCAAAGTTCTAGCCTATATAACCTGGAATGGCCCTAATTACCATTTGCATACTTTTCTAACATATCTCTAAAGGTTGAATCTGGGTCATTTATCCTTCAGGATGCGTAGCCCTTTCTGGCCGTGCATCACACTTTGTATAAGATTTGGTAGCAAGAATGATTTGCATGGTCGTATTCTAATCAGGTAATGTCACACAGGGACCTTCCATGTGAGCTGTGTCACCGTACTGTGGAGTCTTTCAAACTGTAATAAACATTATTTGATTTCATTTTGTTACACGCACAGTATAAAATGGAAAGAGGAAGCTAGGATTTCCTTCTAACTGCACAATGAAGGTGCAAAGCCGTTGCAAGCTGTATGTGGTTGTATTTTTTAGGGTCACACACAAGCAGTTAGGTGTCTCCGGTTTAGTCCTGATGGGAAGTGGTTAGCATCCGCTGCCGATGATCACACTGTAAAGGTATGGCATTCATTATCAAGACCATGGCAAGAGCCGTTACTCCTTGTGGCATATGTGGTAGGGCAGGGGTACTGTTCTTTAATTTGTGTTGCCAGTTCTCTCCCCAACCCACTCCAGCTCACTTTGCAGTGATGCGAGCCCCTTAGCTTCATAGGGTAGGTCTCTATGCAGGGACCATTGTCCAACAGTGCAGAAGAGCCAGAAAAGAGACGTGGCTAAGTGAAATGTAATTCCTTACTGTCCAACAGACAAGGTGGTATCCTGCATCGAAAGGTTGAGGATACCTTGACTGCCAGGTGAGTTGAACCTGAGACTGAAAATGAAAGCTCAGCCAGTCGGGTGGTTAAGTATGTGCACTTTCCAAAGGGCTGTTAGGGACACAACTCGCCGAATGCAGAGAGAGAGAATTCAGCGAAGTATCTGTTCTAGCAGCAACTCTTCAATGTCTTCTGCTGTGGTATGGAGGGTTCTGGGCAAGAAGCTGGCGTCATTTTCAACCTCCATTCAAATGAGCTAGTCAGTCATGGCACCCAGAATTTAGAAGTGAAGACCAGACGATCTGAAAGGTTGATCCTTGTGGGTGGAATAACATATAGCACATCATAACTTAAAAACCTCTTACTTTAGCTACCAAAACCCCCTCTAGCACGCCTGTATTTTCTTGCCAGTCTCCAAAAATGATAGAGGTTCTTTGACAAATCTCCAAATAAAAACAAAACTGGAAATAACCCCCAGTCTGATTAGAACCCTCCTGGCTCTGGTCATTATCTGCCACAGACAGGCTTGTGGGCTAGCCGTTTTCCAGTGGAGAACAATCCAGGGTAGACAGATCCTCTCTAGAGCCTGACTGCTCTTTCCTTCTTCCAGCTGTGGGATCTGGCGGCTGGGAAGATCATGTTCGAGTTTACAGGACATACAGGCCCAGTCAACGTGGTTGAGTTTCATCCCAATGAATACCTCTTGGCCTCCGGCAGCGCTGACAGGTACCTGCGGAGAAAGAAAAGCAGGAAATTTATGCCTCAGCTCAATGCTCCTGGGAGCATTGCTGTTCATGGAGGGGGTGTGACATTCTCACCACTGGAGGAACGGGACAGTTGCACTGCAGACTGCAGATGTGGTATGATGCTCTGCAGATCCTACCATGTTCTCCCAAAATCTAGTAGCAACTTCTGTTGTATTAGGAATCAATGAGCTAGACTTCTGAGTCGCACACTAAAGCAGCCACAGCAGGCAGCCTTTCCCCACTGGGTCATCCATGGCTTTGGGTCAGTGCTAGATACCTATGGAGCCAATAAGCATATCCCTTTGCATCTGTGGCTGGATCCAAATTCTGCTCTAGCATTACCTACCATTGGGTTCATCATTAGCACATAGCAATGAGCTATGGTAGAAAATACTGTCACATACTATTACAATGGTCTGGGGCTTGCTAGAATACAGCAGATTTCCAAGGAGATGTACAGTTCTTCTTTCCTTTCATTCTTTGTGCTTACAGGACAGTCAGATTTTGGGACTTGGAGAAGTTTCAAGTGGTGAGCTGCATTGAAGAAGAGGCCACTCCTGTCAGGTCCGTTATACTTGTCCCATGGTGTGTTGGGTCGTGACCTAGCATGAGCGTTCAGTCTGGTTAAAGGGCCAAGTTCTCGCTAATGGGACACTTTGCTAAGGAACGTTCATGCCGCTGAAGTTGAAGCTCTGGGGCACTTATGGCACTTGTCCATGATGTTCGCTGTTAAGCCCCGGCATGTGGTCTGATGAAGTCAGATGTTCAGCCCCGGTGTCCTTCAAAGACTAGATGAGTTAGGAAAGTCTTGGAGAAATCTTGGTCTCTTTCTTCTTCCAGGTGTGTTCTTTTCAACCCAGATGGCTGCTGCTTGTATAGCGGCTACCAGGATTCGCTGCGTGTGTATGGCTGGGAGCCTGAGCGCTGTTTCGATGTGGTCTTGGTGACCTGGGGGAAAGTGGCTGACTTATCCATCTGTAACAACCAGCTGGTGAGTTCCCCTTTGTGAAATGGAGCGAAGAGTCTGAGAAATACCAAATCCAAATTCCCTGGGCTGCCTACTGGTCCTTCTACAGACTGGCCATGTTAGACTGTCACAGCTCACAGTTAGCCACGGTCGGTCTTCACGCTTGCACAGTGCTCCTCAGCAGATCTCAGAATGACGGATAAACGTGGGGCAGCATCGTTTTCTCCTCAGGTTGTTGCTTGTGTAGTTCCACAGGCTGCTCCCTCTGACCCCACCCCAAGTCTCTCTGGTTTCCTGAGAAACAAATGGGGGGTGGTTGAGGCTCTAGTGCCTTTTGCACCCCAGAGCTTGGGTATTTGCTATCATGAGCATGTGGCCCAATGGAAGCCAGCCAGTTTGGCTAGATAGGAGGGCTTGAGTCCCATTGCCAAGAGCATGACTGCATGCAGACAATCATCAGGAAGAAAACACTTTAGGAGTAGTGGCCTTTCTATCCCATCTAACAGGTAGGGCGAGAATAAGGGGGTAAGGTGACATGACAAGCTCTAAGTCTCACAGTGAAGTACTGGCAGAGCCATGGATTGGATCTAGGTTTCCTGAGTTCCACCCTCATTCACTAGCCCCTCTGCCAAACTGCTTCTCTTTTTCTCTAGTGCAGCTGTTGGGCATATACACATAGTGCCCTTTTCTTACTTGCCTTAACCAGTACCTAATCTATTAATCGATGTCCTGCGACACATTCTCAGTAACTTTCCCTGGTAGATTTTTCCATACCTTGCTTACGCTCCCAGTTGCTAAAGGCCCTTCTGGTCACTATTTTGGGATAACACCACGGAGAAGCCATTCAAAGCAAGCTATGTAACTGATTTAAAGGAGAAGAAACCCTAAGTCCAGTCCATGGAACCTCAACTTAGAGGGGCTACATTATGCTGGACTCCTGACAAGTCACCTTACTCTTGTTCTTGGCAGATAGGAGTTTCCGTCTCACAGAGTACAGTCTCCTCGTTCGTTGTGGACCTCAGCAGGATCACAAAGTCTGGTTCTGGTCTTCATGGGCCGATCAAAGATGATAGGCCTCTGGCTCAGCCCACCCCCACAGGGTCCTCCCTTCGACGCATCTATGACAGGCCATCAACTACCTGTAGCAAGCCGCAAAGGTAAGGAAGAATCCAATGAGGGTGTGTGTTTGTGTGCTTCACAGTTCTAAATGCTTTATTGGAAGAGCAGAGAACTTAGTGCTCTTTCTCTCTAACTTACCCAGCCAGCCTGCTAATGACTGGATCTCTTATTGGCAGAGTGAAGCACAACTCGGAGAGTGAGAGACGCAGTCCCAGCAGTGACGATGACCGGGATGAGAAGGAGTCAAAGGCTGAGATCCAGAATCCAGAGGATTATAAGGAGATCTTCCAGCCCAAGAATTCCATCAGTTAGTCCCAGACTCTGTTCTGCTTTCCGGGTGGTAGCAAACTCAGAGATTGGGGGCTTCAGAATTAATCCGCTCTAGGAGGAAGGAGTGATCTTTGGCTAATTGGCATGGCCTGTTACTATTTGGAGTTCAGAAAACTTCTATTTACAGTCCTTTAAGGACTTTGAACCAAGAGCTACACTGGCAACTTACTAGAAGGCTTTATCTAACTAGCATATGGGGAAGGAAATTGCAACCTCTCATTTGAAATGTAGAGGTATGGCTCAGAAGCCTACCACTCCATCTTGAACGGGAGGCCTTTCTGTTCAGGTCAAGATGGAACACTGGATCTCTTTTCACTTTGAATTATGGCAGTAGGTACTATACTGCACAAGCCCCATCATTTCCCAGGGCTCCCGTGTAGGGTGGTAGGTAAAGTGTCTACTCCAAAGCCCAGCTATGACCATTTAGAAGGCCAGTAACAGATTAAAATTATAGAAGATGTCTAAGATAGTAGCAGTAGTTATATTAACTTTCTTACTGGTGTAATTAATAATCCCTTATCTTTTTATACGTCTTTCTGCTTCTCTAATTTAATTAATTTGTCAACATGTTGCCTGACTCTGCACTTCACTCCTTTTGATTTATGGGAACGCATTGGTCTGTTTTGCTCCTCACAGCCACAGTGGCTACAAACCTTCAGCTGAAACCCAACAATAACAACATTTAAACTCTAGAGGAGATAAGCCAGTCTGCAGTGTCAGTAACTGTCCTAATTTGCTTCGTTGTTGTGAGTTACACCAAGTCCCAAGGCTGCTCTGTGCTAAACTGTGGCCTTGGCTTTCTTTCCTCCCCCTCCCCCTCCTCTTTTGTAGCTCGAACTCCACCACAAAAGAGTGAGCCCTTCCCAGCCCCTCCCGAGGATGGTGAGTTGGGACTGTCCACCTGAATGCTGGAGGAGGGTGGGATGGGAATTGGAGGGCGGGGGGCTTTTTCAACAAGATGCTCCTTGTTCAGAGAGACACATGACCTGTACTCAGACACTTGAATTATGTAGAACCTCCGCTGAAAGCTTCTCCTGAAAGGGATAGCGTGACTTTTCCCTCTTCCCCTTCCTTCCCTCACTCCAGAGCCTGTCATCGTAAAGGAAGCAGCAAAGCCCAGCCAAGTTGTGGACATGCAGACTCCACTGCCAAACCAAGAACATGTATGTACTGTGTGAGCCGTTGGGGGAGTCAACACCCTCATTCTCAATGAATTCCAAGCACTGGAAATTCTGGAGGGTTGCTAATCAAGCCAGTTCCACCAGGGCACGTCAATGGAGACCAGGAGGGGGAAAACTGTGATCTGGGCAGGGCCAGGTGTAGAGCTGGAAGACAGATCTCCAGTTTGGGTTCATTTTCAAACAGATTTTGACTCTGCTACTTGAATTCTGTTTCCACATTTCTAGTTTTGTTTCTCTTGATGCTTCAAAGCCCCTGTGTGCACTGAAGAGAAACAGCTGTCGAATTTCAAGGGATTCTTAGACCATGGCTTCTCTGTATCTGAAGATTAATTGAGCCCCACGGGATGGGGCTTCTCCATTCACATTCAGGCGGCCCTTAATCCCTTTCAGTGGAGTTTCTCAATGCTCTTCGCAATCGTGAATTAAGCCTCAAAACATGCCTCGGAGGCACTTTCTCTCAGCCATGCCAGTAAACTTTCGATTGCTCCAGAAGGAAGTGGGTGAGGGAAGAGGCTGTGAGACCTGGGTCAGAGAATTGCTGCTGTAACTTCTGTTTCCCTTTCTCCTGCAGCCTACCCTTGTTCAGAGGCCACCAATAGCCTCCTCCACCCCTGTGACCAAAGCAGAGCCATCAGTGATTCCTGCAGCCAGGAACGTGCCCATCGGGCTGAAGGCCTCTGACTTTCTGCCAGTAAGTAACTAACTTGTTGTTAAGCAGGTGGTTTGGGAGCAAGGGATAGCAGTGCCGTAGGCCTGGATTGATTGTGCTCAGTTATAAGGTCACATTGGTGCCATCTCTGACCACACATACTGCAGGATTTGCTTCTGTTCAGCCTTGGCTTAGACCACTGAAAAAGAATGGGGACAGTGGAGATAAACCACGTGAGACATGAGCAACAGGGCTCTTCATACTGAAAAATAGCCTCCTTCGAAAAATAATTACTGCTCCATGGGAGAGTCCATAAGCCTGAGTTTCAGATCATTGAATGAAGCTTTAGAGCAGTGGTGTCCAATATGGTCGTCAGTAGCCACCGGTGGCCAATAGGCTATTGAATTGTGGCTAATGCATGAGCAAAGCATTGGTGTATTGAAGACAGGTAGCATGCTTTGATATACAGCTTGTTAACGTGGCTAGGATATAGCGCAAGAGAGACAACAGCATAGATGACAGTGGATGTGTGTGCGCTGCGGTCCTGGAAGGTGAGAACGGTGCTAGTGAGACAGGCACCAGTGCGGTCCTGGAAGGTGGGATGATGTGCGGTCAGTATGACTTATATACCAGATTTCAGGGTTATAGTACAAGAGAAAGAATGCAAAGTGTCACACTGAAGTAATTTTGTGTTAGTACCTATTAATATATATATTTTTAATATCTACTTATTTTTGATATTAATAAAAAAATCATTTGAAATGTTGTTTGTAGTATGTTTTTTTATAATGTGGCAAATAAGAAAATTCAAAACCATAAGTGTGGCTAGCATTGAATTTCTATTGGACACCGCTGCCTTAGAGGGACAACGCAGATCTCGCCCTCCTTTTGCTCATGCCTTATCATTCCAGGGACCCTCCCACTCCTAACTACGGACAAGCTGCTGGTTGGTTGGTACTGCCGTAGTGCCTGATTGCCCAGGGCCCCATGTACAAACACAAAACAAAAAGTCCCTGCCCCAAAGAGCTCACAGTCCAAGTAGGAGACAAGTGACAATGGCTGGATCGTGAGACACGGGCTTGGAAGGAAACAGTGAGACAATCCAGGTCAGCATGATAGGCAGTGAGCCAGCACACAAGCAGCCTAACATCGGTCAAGTATTTTTACAGGCATTGCGGCAAGTGCCAGTTTGTTTCTAAATTATTTCACTTTCACCTTTGTCTTCCAAATCTGGGATTGCTCCTAGAATTTCCCAAAGGAAAAGTCCTTCCCTCCCCACTTCAGAGCAAGCCAAGGCACTCTTCTGATACCAAAGCAGAAACAGGATCAGATGAAAGGGAGCTTCCAGCTTGGCATGGACAGAAGTCTAGATAAGCTTCTAATGAAATCCACAGAGCGGTTTGATGTATTAGGGTTTTTTGGTTTTTTATCTCAGGTTGGTTGAAAATTTTGTGGTTGAAATGTATTCTAATTGGAAATGGGGTTTGTCTGAAAACAAACTTTTTTGGCCTTTCCAGCATTTTGTAATTGTTTTCTAAGGCTTATGAGTTGGGAAACCAGTCAAAAGGAGTGGGAAGGGGAACCCACCCACTGTTAATGAGTAAAAAGACATGAAAGATGACACGCTTTTTTATTATTTACTAACCTTTCTTTCTTTCTTCTCCAGTGCAGGGAAGTGGGGAGATGGTGGGGCAAATAAGTTGAAAATTAAAATAACATTTTTCCGTTTGAAAGAAGCAAATTGAAATATTTGAATATGAAACAGAATGAAAATTTTTATTTAAAAATGTTCCCTTTGAACTTTCCTATGGGAATGTTTTCCAGCAGAAAAATTCCCCCAGAAAGACTCCAATTTCTCTCCTAGATCTAGTTTTTACTAGCTGTCTTCAGTTTAAAACTTAAGCTGCTTAAAACTTGCTGAGAACAAAAGTCCAGACTTGGAGAGCATGAATTCTTTACCATGTCCTTATGCTGCCAGAAAGGTCAGACTCTGTTACACTGAGATTCATTCTCATATAACCCATATTCCTACTGCCAAGGGAAGCAGGATTAGACCTAGGAAGGCTCCTCTTTACCCAGTTCCCACAGTCTCAGACCACAGCATCTTGTTATTCTGTCACCAATCAGTTGGCGTTTTCTCTATCTCTGAACCTACAGCCTGTGAAAAACCAAAGCCAATGCGAGATAGTGGACGAGGAAGCCATGTCCCAGATCCGTAAGGGCCATGAGACTATGTGTGTGGTGCTCACCAGCCGCCACAAGAACCTGGACACTGTGCGAGCCGTGTGGAGCACTGGTGACATCAAGGCAAGGAAGTGGGATTTACTGGAGTTTAGGGACAGGTCAGACTTGCTCTATGGGGTGGAGGTCGGACAGCAACTGGACAGGCCGTCTCAGCTTGTGCACAACTGGGTTTGAACCCCCCATTACAGGAAGATATGACATCCAAGCACCTTGATGTGCCTTTTCATTCTTTTTATATGATTTCAAAAGAAATGTGGAATGAACAATAGTGTGGCTGAGACTGGAACTAGCTGAGAGTGTCTCTGTTTCCTACGTAGGGACCCTTGTGTGAATCAGTGGCTGGGTTGCTAAAAGTGTTAAGATGACTAGCGGTCACATGCACTTCTCTACTCTATTACCATGTCCCTGTGCCTGGTGTTTGGAAAGTGATTCTCATAATAATTACCTGGGGTTTGTTAGTGTAAGCCTCACACTCACTTTTTTCTACCTCCTCTCCCCTTGTCTCAGACATCTGTGGACTCTGCTGTGGCTATCAATGATCTCTCTGTTATAGTGGACCTACTGAACATTGTCAACCAGAAGGCGTGAGTACTTGCAGCTATTGCATCTGTGTAAGGATGTATCCAGTAGGTACCTTCTATGCTCAGTGGTTTCTTTATCTGATACTGACTAGACATAACCTAACATCCATTCATCTCCTGTTATGTCATGTCAGTATCCCACCAGAGTAAGAGCAAATGAATTTTAGTCACACCTTTGAGCCTGCAACATTATGATCAGGTCTTTGGCACTAGGTCTTGCAGTGCCTTCATTATTAGCAGGTCATGTCTCCTCAGGAAAATGAATGTCTTGTAGAAAAACTTCAGCCAGTTCTTCAGGAATCCAACCAGAAATGACCAGAGCTGTTCTTATGCCACTTTCCATCACAAGGTGGAGTGAGTGAACTTATTCAGCAAAGCGCAGGCTAAACTGGCTGAGTTTTTAGGTCGGAATGCATTATTTGTGTTGAACTAGCCCCCTGAGGCTTGTCTGCGGTTCTCTTGGAGTGTGCTCTTTTCTTTCCAGGTCGCTCTGGAAACTGGATCTGTGTACTATAGTCCTGCCTCAGATAGAGAAGCTCCTTCAAAGCAAATATGAAAGGTGAGGTTTCCAGGAAGCTACCTCCTTGGGGGACAAGCAGGCGGATAGTGACATTCTTAGATGAGTTTCACTGGGTATTACATAGCTGGTCAGTGAAGAAAATATCAGAAATCCATGTAGGATACAGTTCTGCGTAGACACCATCTGGAAGAGAGGTATGCAGTGGCTAACGGTCAGGAGGAGCACAGGGAAACCAAGAAACTTGGAGGGTAGGGTTTGCTTGGGCTGGGAGTTGTTACCCACTACAACAGGGACACTGACAGCCACAGACTAGACATTTTGAATTGAAGGTAGCTAGGGCAGAGCCAGGGATGAGGTTGAGGCAGAATGATTGGGCTTCAAACAATGAAGGGCCCAACATTTTTTTTTTAATACTCCACCTGGCATTTATAAGCACGGTCAGGAGAGGAGATAGTCGAAGGAATGAATTGGAGTTGAGCATGTAGGACATTGGTTGAAATGTTTAGTCACAGAACAGGAGCGCTGGATAGGAAGGAGGGGAGCCAAGAAAGCAAGGTGCTCCAGATACTATAGACCTCAACCAAGGAACCGGTCCTGAGGCAGCCTGAGTCATTTTGAAGATCCTGTGTACTTCGTAGGTGCCCAGTAAAGAAATGCAGGCTGTCCCTCAAGGACTTCGTTAGCCATGAGTATTAGTGGGTTTATGGAGATTGAGCCCTGGGGCAGAACGTTCTATGCTTGAGCAGGGGTCAAATTTCAGAGTCTCTGAGGGGGTGGGCATAGTTTGCTTCATCATTTGTCTGCTAGTTAGGCCCAGCTGTTGCTTTCCTTTCGCCTTCCCTCTTACTAGCCCTTCTTCCCCGGGGGGGATTTTTCATCCAGGCTGGGGAGGTTTGTTTGAGGACTCCAACCTCAGGTCACCAAGCCGGTGAGTGAGCTGTAAGACACGTTCAGCCAGGTGGTGTAATTATGGGAGCGAAAGTCAAGTGACATCTGACCCTCTGTGTCTTTGTGTCAGTTACGTACAGACCGGCTGCACCTCCTTAAAGCTGATTCTCCAGAGATTCCTGCCGCTGATCACCGACATTCTTGCTGCGCCGCCATCTGTTGGGGTGGACATCACAAGAGAAGAGAGGTAAGGTACCCTCGCTGCTGCCACGCCGCCTCCTGCAATACGAGAGCCTTCTCCTGATGTCATGGCATCAGCTGATTTTCCCTTTGGGCGGTTAGGGGCTGAGTGGACTCCCTGTCAGTCTTGCTCATGGAGTTAGAGGAGTTGTTGCAAAGCTATGCAGTGTATTCCTCCCGCTTCGCCTGCAGCTCTGTATGTGTAGCACCTGGTGTTGGGCAGTGAAGGACCAGGCCTGAGAAGCAAATTCAGGCACTTGGGCTACTATTTTTTCCCCCCAGCATGCACCTTGTCCCACTAGTTCGGGAGCGTCTGTAGAATACCTAACAGCCACTATCTTTTTAAGGCTGTATTCCTTAAGTGACAGCATGCAACTGGCTTCAGCCTGAAATTGAATTTGCAGCCTTCCTCATTTCAAGTGCAGTTCTTCATTGAGAAGTGGCTGTGTAGAAATGGCACCTCCTTACATCGCAGACCGGCTCCCGTGGGGGAGGAAACAGAGAAAGAGCAGCTGGTTCATAGCATCGATAGAATTCCAAACACCTACACGGACAGCCCCATTGATAGTTCCTCCTCCTCCTCACCTATCCACAGGAACCCCAATGAGTGCTTGCTATGAATTCATGCCCTGTCCCTCTTCTTCCTTTGCAGGCTCCATAAGTGCAAACTGTGTTACAAGCAGCTGAAGAACATCAGCAATATCATCAAGAACAAATCTGGACTGAGCGGCCGCCATGGCAGTGCCTTCCGAGAGCTTCACCTCCTCATGGCCGTCTTTGAGTGATGGCTGCCACCGCCTCCACACACGCAAACACACAGGTTCAGTCGGGTCCATCTGTCTCAGGCCGTGTCCATCCCCGTTCCCCAGAGCACAGCAGGAAACTGAAGTCCCCACTGGCTAGCCGGCTGCCTGCCCCACCTCTGAAGCCTTAGGAGCTGGATTGAAAGCCTGACTGGAGGCGTCTGTCCTACGTGTGGGAGGGGCCCGGCTCAACGAGGACCCGGCAGCTGAGCTCACACCTTTCTCTGGTTCTTATGTGGAGCTAACTTAAGTTCAGCTCTCCATAGAGCTTGTACCCAGCTCTTTTCCTGCTGGACCTTCTCCCTGCTGGGGAGGCTCAGAATCTGCTATCACTCTGCCTTCTCCCACTTCCTGCCTCATCGTCAGCCCGCTTGTTACCTGACTACCCCAGCCACAGAGAGGCCGTGGATCAGACCAGCTGGAACACTTGAGTCTGGAACGGGAGGTCTGCTCTGTTTTTTCTCTTCCCAGTGAGATGAGCGATGGAATCCCTTTTCCAGGAACTTCCATCTGCTTGGGTATTGCCAGTGCGGCACTACAGAAGAGCTGGGTCTGGGTAGAGTGCCACTTTCCTAGAGCATGGACCCGGCTAGTGGTTTTCTACTGGCATCTGGGACTGGCCCCTTCCTTGGTGAATTGTTTCAGAGGATTTCAGCCAGGACATCTCTCAGCGCTAGTCCTGCTGGTGTCACACCTGAAGTCTCAAGACCCTGTTTCCAGTGGAGGCTGTCTTGCAGGCTGCCTGATGAGAGGGGTTCTTAAGATCCTATTAGTGGCTCTGGGCTGCGTAGCTTTAGTTATGTTAAAACCTAACTAGGAGTAGGTGGGGATGGGGCCTACAAGATCTGTTTGTAAATGGGACTTGCCCTGTGTGTTTGCCTTTGGGGAGGGTTTTGAGCCGGGAGCGTGCGGGTGGATGAGAGGCAGATGGACACAGAACAACCTCTTGCTCCACCCATTGGACTCTTAGAGATTTTTTTCAATAAATGACTGTCGGAACCTTTGTCCATTCTTGCTTCTTTCCTGTAGGGAAGGAGGCTCATGCTGACGGCTCCCTCCCCGCCATTAATACACTGGAGCCTGCTGTTCAGGAAACTAACTTATAATGAATTTTATTAAAAAGATTTGTAACTTATTTGGAAAATTGTGTGAAACGTTTGAATCTCTAAACACCCAAAGCCCTGCCCTGCCCTGCCCTCTGTCCTGCTGGAAATGTTGGGTGAAAGCAGGACTCAGCTTACTAATGTTTACAATGGAAGCAATACTGCGATCTCGTCTCATAGAATCCTAGACTATCAGGGTTGGAAGAGACCTCAGGAGGTTCTAGTCCAACCCGCTGCTCAAAGCAGGACCAACTCCTACTAAATCATCCCAGCCAGGGCTTTGTCAAGCCTGACCTTAAAAACCCCTTAGAAAGGAGATTCCGCCACCTCCCTAGGGAACCCATTCCAGTGCTTCACCAGTCTCCCGCTGTCCCGTGCTGATGAGCAGTGTCCGTTTGCTTGTCCTGGCCAAGGCACAACCCTGAAGTTGGAGAGGGCACCAGCAAGTGCCTAGTTCAGAGCTTAGGGGACATCGTCACTGTCTTATTCCACCCAAGAGGCTTGAAAAGAAATCTCCATTGACAGCTTGTCCTTGAATGGACCCATTCCCATATCTGACATGAATCTCCGCCTTTCCCTGTGGCACAGTTAAGGTCCTACCTTTAGGGTTTTGATGAGGAACTTGGTCTGAATATTCCCTTGGGTTGCAGGCGGGAGATACAGCAAGTGTCTGATGTACAAGAACCAAAACCCAAACATGGCTAACGCGCTCGCTACCCAAGCTAAATGCATTGGAACCAGCTTCAAGTAACCCAAACCTTCCAGCACTGCGTCTTGATGATGGATGGCTTTCCCTTTTGTTCCCAGCCCTTACGTGTTTTATCCTCCGTCTTTCACGATTGCTGCTCAGCCCGAACAGGGTCATAACTCTTATCTTGGGCTGGAGGTAACATGTTCAGTGTGTTGTGCTGATGTGTACACAGTGGGTGAGCTGTGCTTGAACACTTAACAGGTACCTGCCCTGAAGAATTGAGTCTAATGACCCAATACTGCAAACGTGGGAGCAGACAGTACAGTCAGTGGGACTCCATGGGTGAGGAGCTGCAGGCTCTAGGGCACAATGAAGACCTTGGTTGACAGAGGTGAATGCAAGTGTATGAGCAGTCTGGAAGAAAGCCCCGAACAAGAGAGACATGAAGAGGACCCAAGGCTCCGACCAGGAGCAAAGGCTGCATGTAACAAGGAGCAGAGAACGTGACTTGAGGACTCGGTGCTCTAATCCTGTAGGATGGTTAGGAAGGAGCAGCAGGGGCTTGGCATTCAGGATGGCTGTACAGTGCAGAGTGCTGTGTGGGAAGCTTGCCCAGCCACTGCCTGGAGCCTGTAGTTCAATTCCTTGCTTCCTTAAACATGGCCTCCACACACACTCTTTACAAGTTGTGTATCAACCGGCATCCTGGTGGTGAAACCTGCTCTGTCTTGGTCGCAGGTGGAGAGGTTCTCTAGCCAGGAAAGTGCTCTAAGGCAGTGGTCTTCAAAGCGGGGTACGCAAGATCCCAGCACCGCTGCCAATCCTTCCCGGGAGACTGCCGAAGTCGCGGTCTATTTTTGGCCCGTGGAAAGAAAGCGGAAGCTTTCTATTCGGCGGCATTTTGGCAGACATACCCCGGGGGGCTGTGAGCAGAGCGGGGAGCGCGAAAGAGGGCTGCGGTGCCGAAAGTTTGAAGAGTGCCGCTCTAAGGGCGTGTGGCCATGAAGTGCTCTGGTCCACACCTGTCAACAATACAATCTTAAATTCACGCCCTTCTGGTCTGTCTTGTGCATTACTGGGCCATACGAGAGTGGTCTGAGTGCTTCTCCAATGCCTCGGTGTGAATAGCAACGTGGAGAGAGAGGGCTCTCTGTAGCCGTAGAGCAAGACCCTTCCTGCTCTGGTGGCGGCTGTGGAAATCCGATCAGGCCACCTGAGGAAAAGCAGAGCAGGGCTGAGGGTGAAATCTGCGAGAACGTTTCTGAGAGTGGTCTGGAGAGAGACCCAAGAGCTGTGAAGGGACTGGTGAAACACCGGCCGTCAGCCTCCCTTTGCCGTTGCTGTTCCCTGCTGCTTTGTGCTCTAATCCAGGCTGCTTTCTGGAGTTACACCCACCTCTGGGTTTTGTCGAAATGAGAAATGCTCAGACAGCTGCATCACTGAAGTGAGAAATGAGGCCAGAAGGGAGCAGGATTACATAATACCGCACACACTTCCGCGCGCGCCCAAGGCTGAGCGATATGCGGGTAAGGATTGCTCTATACTCGCTAGATGGAGAGCTTCTTATGTGCCAACTTTGTAAGTACGCAATGATCCACGCTTGGCTGAGGATTTCCCCGGCACCCTGTGTAGATCGGGTGCAACTAGGTCAGAAGGCCAAAAGCTGCAGGGTTGTCATCAAAACACCTGAAAAAGGCCAGGGCACTTGGTGAAGGATGGAGGAAATGTTATGAAAACAACAACTTGAGCTAGAGGAAAACTGCCTTTCTCAGAATCAGCTGTTTCTGCATCAGAAATGGGGCTATTGTTTGGCTTTTTTCCCCTCTGCCTATTTGTCTGTCACAAAACACCCAGTGAATCCGCCAGTAATGCAAAAAGTCATTCTGCAGCTGTATCCGTGTCTGCATGGAGCAGCTGAACTGGAACAGAAAGAGGTGGTTTCTCTCCTAGTGAAGAATGTGGTGGGCAGAACAGTTGAGTTAGACCGTCTCTTTTGTAGGTAAATACAGTGGAGCTTTGTAAACACAAGTAGATGTTAATTGTCTCCCACTGGCCTCTTCAGCTGTGAAGAGACGGGCAATGTGGTTCGGTGGGTTGGGTGCAGCCTCCTCAGGCAAACGATTTGCACCCTGAGACCACTCAGCAGTTGCTCTCCATAATTCTTTGGAGAGCTCTGCCAGCCTGGAAGAACTAACCTCCGTTGGGATTGCTTCAGAGCCGCATGCAGCAAATGCCTAGTTGCTTGGCTGAGTGTGTGACGCTTGCTGAGATGCAAGGGGTTCTTGGTGGGTTGAGTGGAAAAGTCCTGGGTCCACTTCTGAGCACGGTGGCTCATGCCTCAGACTGTGGTAGCGGCTGTTCTTCCTGGTTAAGTGCACAGAGGTTTAGTCTGCTGCTTAAAATAAATATCCTGGCTAAATACAAGCTCTCTGACATGCTGAAATGCCCTTTAGCTTTAGCCTGTCCTTGGCTCCTTGCGGTGTGTCTCTTGTTTTTTTGCCCATGCCGTAGCCTTTCATCTGCTGCGATCACTTAGTAATCTAGGAACTGATCCATCATGGTTGGTCTTGGAGCTCGTTGTCCATCTCTATCCGGCTCTCGGAGCTGTGAGTTTAGAGGCTGCTGGTTAACGTTTTGTCCACAAGCTCTGGGTGTTTGGCAAGTATTCTCCTATAACCACGTGAAATAAAAAAGTGTGTCTGATAAATGAAATGCATTTCAGGTTAAATCTGAATCTGCTGCTGTCTCCAGCACCCCACTGCCTAGTTCCAGTTCAGCAGTTGTTTGAACTCCAGAAGTGAGAGAGAGAACAAAGAATAAATGTAGGGAATCTGCAAACCCCTGCCCCTCTCTCTTAAATGTCTTCTCTGACTGAGCCCGAACTGTCCATACAAATTTTGCTGACTGTGTTAAGATCTGGTGTGAAACTTCAGGAGGATGGATTGGATTTTGGTAAAGTTCAAAGGGGTGTTTGGGTCCACTGTAGGGGTATAACAGGCAAGCTAGCATCCCCTGAACTAGGCCGCTGCTGTAGAGGTGCATTTTAATTACAGTCGTACTGCTCCCCAGGGGCAGAATGTGACGTTAGGGCTGGCTGTGCTCACGGGTTCATGGTGCTGTCAGAGTCCTGTGCTGTTTCATTGCAAGAAGATAAGCATGAAACTGGTAGTAGAGTCCCTTTTAAATGATTCCTGTGCACCTAGAGTTTCTCACTTACCCACCGATCTGTTCTGGGAGGAGATCAGCTGACTCCAGGGCTGCTTTCTAGCAAAACTGCCATTGGTTATGTGGTGGATGAGGCGCAGCAAGGGCTGCTCTTGCTCTGTGTTGATTTGGTCCTTTTTCTCTTCCAGGGCGTAGAGTTCTTAGTTGGGTATGTCCTGGCTGCTTGGTGGGGAGGGAGACTGTTGCAGAGCCTGGGTATGAGGCTGAGCAGACTCGTGTCAGGAACCTCAGCGGCGCAAGAGAGCAAAGCATGATGTGAAGCCAGAGTTACTGTGTTTGCTCTGTCCTGGAAGTGGAACACAGAGGTTCCTACTTCACTCATGTGTTCCGGATTTGTATGGAGCTGGCATGAGGGGGTCTTAGCTGAAGACAGGGACAGATTATTGCCAAACACTGGATCTCTCACAAACTAAACAGCCTTAGTTAAGGAGCTGGTGTTGCCCAACTCCTCCTTCCCCCTACAGCAGCTGACCTAGGCAACTGCAGTACCCTTCTTTCCCTCCCTCTCCTGCAAGTTGTTTTCTGTCTCTGCCTCCAACGTGAATCTGTACCTGGATCAAGAAGTGCTGCCCTTCAGTTTCCTCCCCACTTACAAGCGTGTGCCCAGGGTAAAGTTGCAATCCTCTCCTTGTCCCAATTGACTCCTGAGGGCAGGTTGAGCCAAAAAAAAAAAAAAAATTCTCCACCCAATATTTTAAAATGGCAATGGCGAGTAGCCACTAGCTGCCCTGAGGTGGGAGGTCACTGTGAAGCTTCTCTGTGCCCAGGACATGACTTCAGGGGGTGAAGCTGCACCTAACCCTGACAGCGGACAGACTGAGCCTACCCAGACCCACCCCAGGGTCCTGCCCTCTGGGTGGGCAAGGCGGGATCCAAGTGTGGTGGGATCCAGGTAGGGAGTTCAGCGGGTTCTGTCGGGGGGAATTGGGGTGGGGGCAGTTCAGTGGAGATCCCTCTGCAGGGGAAAGCTGGAGGCACAAGGGACTGGGGTTGGGGAGGGGTTCTGGGTGCAACAGTAATGGAACTCGGCAAGTTCTGAGTCTGGCTGAAGGTGATTGGGGCTCAGGGGGGTGGAGTCTGGGTAGGGGGGGGAATAGCACTTGGCAGAGAGGATCTGGGTACATGGGGCTCGGCGGGGGCAGATGCTGGGGGACTGGGTCTCAGTGGGCTGGGGATCCAGGTGCAGGTAGTTGGGGCTCTGGGATGAGGATCCAGATGGCTCATTGGGGTGGTCTGGGGGAGTGGGGCTCATCTCTGGGGGTGTTCTGAGTGCAGGGGGGTGAGCCTCAGCAGGAGGGTCTGGGTATGAGGGGTCTGGATGCATGGGTGTGGGGCAGATGGGGGGGTGCAGTTCATTGTACCGGGATCCCTTGCCATGCAGCTGAGGAGCAATGGGTGCAGGAAGTAGGGGGAGCGGGGGGGGGGGGGGGGGGGTTTGCAGAGCTGCCTGCAGCTGGGGGTGAAATCTGGGAATGAGTCTGACCTGGCCCTAGATGCTGTGCAGAAAAGGAAGTCCTATCCTCCCCAGCCCAGCTTGGGACTAGGGTGCAGGGTGGGAGCCACCGGCTCCGTCTTCCCCAGTCCGACCCTGCTTCCCATAGTGACTTACCTCTCTGCCAGCTGCCCTGGCCACCCAAAACTTACTGCTGGGGAGGGTCACGTGACTGCTCTTGTGGCTTCCTTTTGCTTTCCTCTTAGAAAGTCATTTTTCTGCAGGGAAGCAAAGTAGTCTATGGGGGACATAAATTCTGCGCATGCGCAGTGGTGCAGAATGCCCCTAGGAGTACTAATGGGATTGAGGGAGGATGACACATGCTGATGAAGGTTCTGTTAGAATGCTACCCACCTTCTCCCTGTAGTTTCTGATTCACTGTGGTGAGCAGGCATGTAATCCCTTTCAGGCCAACGGCATGAGCACCAACAAGCTAGGCTAGAGTCCCTGCTGGGAACCATTCCTACAGCACACTGTCAGCTGTGGCCTTTCTCCCGCCCACCGATAAACAGAAAAGAGACTAATTTCACCCTGCCCCAAAAAATGACAAGCTCAAGGTCTGTGATAGTAAAACTGCCTACGTTTTTATACGTTTCTCAGGCAGCAGCTTGTGGAAGACAAGCTGCAGCTCAGCTTGTAAGAAACAGCAGCAAAAAGAGAGAGTAAATTGGTACTTTACGATAAAGCACAAAGAGACTGAGCAAAGCAACACATTTTGCAAGTGGCAGTAAAATGGCAGAGGAAAGAATGTTAAGCTGTTGCAGCAGCCAGCATGACAGAGATCATAAACCAGCAGCAGGCAAACAAATAATGTGAAAGCAGTTGCTTTATACAATTTATTTAAAATACGTTTTATTACAAAACAGGAGCGTTTTATTAAAATACATAAAAACATCTAATCTTACAAAAGGCTCGATTTTTTTTTTAAATTGAATCCACCGTGCAAGAACTAGCTTAGAACCACTGTGGAATCAAGTATTTGTACCACAGGGAAGATTGACAAATACAGCCTCTATGCTGTAATGCAGGCCAGCACGCCCCACCCCCACCCCCCCCCAGCCGGTGTATTTGGGCAGCTGCTCGAAACAGCTCTTGATCTC
>ML677343.1:4837370-4854130 GCA_007922305.1 Dermatemys mawii | reverse complement strand
AGTGGGCTGGGGATCCAGGTGCAGGTAGTTGGGGCTCTGGGATGAGGATCCAGATGGCTCATTGGGGTGGTCTGGGGGAGTGGGGCTCATCTCTGGGGGTGTTCTGAGTGCAGGGGGGTGAGCCTCAGCAGGAGGGTCTGGGTATGAGGGGTCTGGATGCATGGGTGTGGGGCAGATGGGGGGGTGCAGTTCATTGTACCGGGATCCCTTGCCATGCAGCCGCGGCGCAACGGGTCCCGGCCGCAGCGGCCGCGGGGGGGGGGGGGGGGGAGTTTGCAGAGCTGCCTGCAGCTGGGGGTGAAATCTGGGAATGAGTCTGACCTGGCCCTAGATGCTGTGCAGAAAAGGAAGTCCTATCCTCCCCAGCCCAGCTTGGGACTAGGGTGCAGGGTGGGAGCCACCGGCTCCGTCTTCCCCAGTCCCACCCTGCTTCCCATAGTGACTTACCTCTCTGCCAGCTGCCCTGGCCACCCAAAACTTACTGCTGGGGAGGGTCACGTGACTGCTCTTGTGGCTTCCTTTTGCTTTCCTCTTAGAAAGTCATTTTTCTGCAGGGAAGCAAAATAGTCTATGGGGGACATAAATTCTGCGCATGCGCAGTGGTGCAGAATGCCCCTAGGAGTACTAATGGGATTGAGGGAGGATGACACATGCTGATGAAGGTTCTGTTAGAATGCTACCCACCTTCTCCCTGTAGTTTCTGATTCACTGCGGTGAGCAGGCATGTAATCCCTTTCAGGCCAACGGCATGAGCACCAACAAGCTAGGCTAGAGTCCCTGCTGGGAACCATTCCTACAGCACACTGTCAGCTGTGGCCTTTCTCCCGCCCACCGATAAACAGAAAAGAGACTAATTTCACCCTGCCCCAAAAAATGACAAGCTCAAGGTCTGTGATAGTAAAACTGCCTACGTTTTTATACGTTTCTCAGGCAGCAGCTTGTGGAAGACAAGCTGCAGCTCAGCTTGTAAGAAACAGCAGCAAAAAGAGAGAGTAAATTGGTACTTTACGATAAAGCACAAAGAGACTGAGCAAAGCAACACATTTTGCAAGTGGCAGTAAAATGGCAGAGGAAAGAATGTTAAGCTGTTGCAGCAGCCAGCATGACAGAGATCATAAACCAGCAGCAGGCAAACAAATAATGTGAAAGCAGTTGCTTTATACAATTTATTTAAAATACGTTTTATTACAAAACAGGAGCGTTTTATTAAAATACATAAAAACATCTAATCTTACAAAAGGCTCGATTTTTTTTTTTAAATTGAATCCACCGTGCAAGAACTAGCTTAGAACCACTGTGAAATCAAGTATTTGTACCACAGGGAAGATTGACAAATGCAGCCTGTATGCTGTAATGCAGGCCAGCACACCCCCACCCCCACCGGCCGGTGTATTTGGGCAGCTGCTCGAAACAGCTCTTGATCTCCATCCACCCCACCACCCCAAACATTAGACAACAGCCATACTGCACTATAAAAACCACTGTTTTTTGCTTGTTTCTTTTCAGTCAGATACTGTAAGAGAGGATATAAATATTTCAAACACTTTCATTTCAGAGGAGCTGTTTAGAAAGAGAGAAGAAGATTTTTAAATAGCTTTACAAGCAGCTTTATTTGAAGCTTTTTTAAACATTCGATCGCTGCACACCAGCAGCAGCCGCCTTACTGCACTGTCACATTAACAGGTGCTTTTTGCACAGCCCTGTATGTCAAGTATTGCATGCAAATTGGGGGTAGGGGTAGTGGTGAGAAGCAGGGACGGACGGTAAGAAAGGGTTCGGTCTCCAGTATTCTGCTTCGCACACAGTGGGGACTGATCTTGCTTTCAGTGGGAGCAGGATCCCAGTCTTTGCTGGACTATGCAAGCGTCAAAATAAATAGTAGATGCCTGGTCACATACAGACCCATTTGGCACACACTTTTCTGCAGGAGGAGGGCTCAGGGAGACAGACAGATCCTGGAAAGGAGGTGGGAAAGGACTGATTCAGTTTGCTAAACCCAGTGATAAGAACCCCTTGGTCTTTGGCAAGCAAGATAGCACCACTATTCAGTTACCACCTGGCTGCTCCAGTTTATTACAGCTTCCTGCAGAGCAGTACCAAGTTCTATCTGCTAGGTAGCTGGATGCCCGGGTCACAGCTACAAGGAAACCACCACTTTAAAGGCAGTAGTTACTTTTCTCAGCTCTAACCTTAACCTCTCTCCTCCACTCCTGCCAGATGGATAAAGGTACAAAAGTCACTTAAAGACCCTCATTTGTCTCAAGAGTTGGATGCAAGGAACTCTGGCTGGGCTTGAGGAATCCTTCATACTGCTTGTATTTTTAGGGAAAGGGGCTGAAGAGGACAGTCCCCTCTGTGGTTTGCAGATGTGCAAATGAGTGGAAGACCGCTTCAAAGTGAATGGATTGTGAGCTTTAGCAAAGCAAATTATGCCCCTCTGGATCCCTAAATGCAGTTTAAACCCAAGGATAAGAGGCGCTGCTCCCCTCCCCCCCGCCCACCTCTGAAATTCATCCTTCCCTTCGCTTTGGGTTGGGTGTCAGGGATCTAATGAAATAGCAGATGTGCAAGAATGTTGGCATGAAGTTTGAACCAGGGCTAATGAGGACCTCCCTGCAGTCAATTACCTCCTGCCTAGGTTGTCCTCAACCAGCTGACCCCTACACCAGCTGTACCCCAACTATCTGGGAGGAGATGAAGTCACTGAGCTTCCTTTCCAGAGCCCTCACGCTGGCAGCAGCCTGACAGCCATGGCAGATAGATCCTGGTCATTGCACAGAGAAAAGCACAGACCCGTTTGGTTGGTTGCTTGGTGATACAAAACAAAGCCAGGGGCAGGGAGAGGGGAGAGGCCCCTCGCAGCTCTACTCTCCCTTCAAATCCCCTGAAAACCTCCATATGGCACATACAAGTGTCCATGCATAAGTGCCACAGGCAGGCAGGTAAAATCCCCTGGGCTCGGGCTCCACCAGAATCCAGTTCCAGGTACATCCATTGCCAGCAACGGAGTCCGTACTGTGCACTGCCAAGCTTGGTGCCCCTATGTGGTAACATGAGTCTCCAGGATGCGGCTTTATTTCTGCAGGAGTCTTGGTTCAGTGATGGGGGGTGGGGGGGGAAAGGAGAACTGGCACCTGACAGCCTGTGTCCATGCTTCCAAGAGCTTCTGCCTCTGCGCGGGAGCCTGACGAGAACTGTCTTCACCTTTGTCTCTTGGACCCCCCAGAGTCCTTCTTGCTCCTGAAGGTGTGACGCGGCCCAGCAGTGTGCACGGTCCGTCCAGAGGTGTGGGGGAGAGTCTTCACATCTCGTGAGATGCAGGAGTTCTCCTTCACACCGTGAGCTCCTTGGGGCTGGAGCAGATCCTGTTCCCCAGCCGAGTGTGTCCATCACACAGGGACTGGCCTCAGCTTTCCTACAAGGAAAGAAAAGAGCCTCAATACTCCGGCAAAGGAGAGAATGCGGAATCCCTTTCCCAAACGCCAACGTCCACCCAGTGCTCCGGGGGGCTGAGGGCTTCTCCTGCTACCACCAAAGGAAGGCCCCAGCTGTAACCCTGGCCCACGGATTGCCCAAGAGAAAGCGCCTTGTATTAGAGACTGCAAACCACTGAGACACCAGCCCCGCTTCACCAATTATCGAGCAGACGTGACCTTCCCCCTTAAGCATTTGCTGAAGCAGAGACCTTCACCGCTTAGAGAGAGGCTGAAACCCGACTGCCCTCCATACCTGCACATGCTCACCTGGAGGCCAGGACTCCCCCTAATTTCAGGCTGAAATCAAAGTGAAGAACACTGTTTCACTGGAGACGAGGTTACACGTGTTCCTGCCCCGTGCAACGAAGCCTCCCCCTCCCCCACCTTTTCTCAGTGCTACAAGGAGGAGGGGAAGTTGGCAGGGGGATTCAGAGCAGTGCGCAAAGGGGATCGATTGAGGTTGGTTAGTTAGCACCACCCTCTCTTTGTGCACTCCTCAGAAAGGGCTGCCAAGGGTGGGTTTTGCTGTGCTGCCTTGTCAAACTGTGTGGCCATCACTGGTCCTTAAATGAGAGGAGAGGACAACAGCATGAGCTCACAGCCTGCAATGAAAACGTCTTCCCTTGGTCAACCCTGGCTCCCCACCACGTGGATGCTGGAGCAGAGGCAGAGCAGGTGGGATTAAGGTCTCAGAGCAGGCAGTGTCACCACAGAGTTAGGATTAGGGTCCTCTTCAGAGAAGGGAGGTGGTGGAGGTTTAACTGGGACTGTTCCAGATCATTTGTGGTTAGCTAGTCCAGGCGAATGAGCGGTTAGTTCTCTGCTGCTCTAACCCCGGCTGTTACCAACCCTCTTTCCCTCACCATGTCTAGTCTGGAATTTATCAGGGGAACTGTCCCCTCAAAAGGCAACATGAATAGAGCACAACACATCAGAGCAGGTGGACACCTCAGCTCCTAGGGTCGCTCTTCGCACACCGGGACTGGATGTATCAGAAAAGAGCTGTTTGTCACAGTTCAGGGCAACTGCCCTGTATTTTCCCTCAGTGACCTAGCAAGAGCCCCGGGATTCCAGCTCCCTTTCTTGAGTGGAGACCCACACCTATCTCCCTTCTGTCTGGGGTAGTTCCAGGCTGCACAGTTCCCTGTCTTCAGTGTGGTATTCCCAGCAGCAGAGACACACTGCCCAAGCACACCTCTGGCTCTCTTCAGAGATGGTCACCAGTGTTTACCATATCGCTCTTTCTCAGCAAGCCTATTTTATTCTTAAGGTAAAAGCACCACCCGGAAAACATTAAAACAATGAAAGAACCTACACGTGTGCTAAATAGTTTACCAGAGATCACCCCAACCTTAACATGGGCTCTGACAGGAGCAGTCCACCCCCACCCCTTTTCCTCCCACCACCAAACGGTTTTTCTTGTGGTTTCAAGTTCATCACAGCTTCAGCTCAGAACAAGCACACAGTCTGACGGGGCCTCAGTAGGCCCAGCCCTTCCCTAAGGACTGGGGCCCTCTGTGGACCAGGGGTCCTGCCCATTTGCTGGAAGACGACCCTGAGCCAGTTTAAAACCTAGCTATTTATCCAAAAATCCCTCCTTTGTCTGTGGGTCCCTGGAGAATCCAGTTGGAACTAGTATATGCGCTCCTCTCCAAGGAGGGTGGCTTCAAAGACCGGATAACCGGAGCAATTCCATGAGTGTGTCTTAATTCCCTAAGGTTTGTCCAGGATATTACAGGATATAATCAGTCTGTCACACAACCATCCATTCTCATGAGCCTCCTAACTTTTCCCTGTTAGGGGCTTGTGAATTTACTCTACAGTCTATGTGCCATTGGCTAAAGCAGCTTGCCTCAGTGAGCTCTAATGCTGCAGAGCCAATGTCCACACCTATATGGTAAGACGAGCCCTCTGGGTCAGCCTTTTGTGCAAACAATGCCTTCAAAAGAAGTTCTCTTCTTGCTGGGAGGGACTCAGAAACCATAGCTGGGCGGGGTGGGGGTGAGAAGGGGAATTAATACAGTTTGGACAGAGGGTGAAGAGGCTGGAGTTGGTTATTCACATTCCCATTGGACAGGAAGCATTATCGAAAAACGGGAGCAGAGAGAGGCCGAAGGAGACCTCTCTACTACACCTACCTGAGATCTGGAGCTTCCTCCGGAATGAGCCTGCTCGTCTTGGGGGTGTCCCAGAGCTAGGAGAAGAATGTGTTCGAACAGAGGGCTGTGCCGCCGTGGGTGAATCATTCTAGAAAGAGAGAGAGCAGGAAACTGGGATCAGACTGCAAAGAAAAGGTACAATGACGGCACCATTCAGGGTTTTTTAAGACATATCACCCCACTGGGCCAGCCTAGTCAATCTGCCGCTTTACAGGCAGCCATGTGAAGAACTCAAGACGAGCATAATGAGATCACTGTCGCTCGAGGCAGTCACAAAATGGGCTGGCGTATTCTGAGCAGGCCACGCAGAGGGAGTCAGGCCATGGGATTGGAAAGGGGCCGGTAGAGAGGGAGAAAGCCTGTTCCAGGATGGAAGAAGTTGTGTGTGTCATAGAGAAACAGGACAGGTTTCAGAGGGGCAGCCGGGTTAGTCTGTATCCGCAAAAAGACTGAGGAGTATTTGTGGCACCTTAAAGACCAACCAATTTATTTGGGCATAAGCTTTCATGGGCTAAAACCCACATAGAAATGAACAGAACAATCTAAGGAAAGGCAATGGAAGAGTGCAGTGGGGTTAGTTAGTTACCTCTAAGTGCTCCTGACTAGACCAGGACACTAGTTCTGCTCTCCGGGAAACGGGGCCCAGTTCCACTGAGCGAACCCTCTCAGCAAACTTTAGGGAACACAGAGTCTCACTTGTGTTCTTCTCCACTGGAGAGACCTGGAGCCAGACAGAATTACACAGCATTCATTGCCTTGAACTCTCCCTGCCTCCCTCCCAACATCACATACTGCTCACAGCGGGGAGCCGCCGAGCCCTGGACTGGAAGAGCCGTGTTCACGATTAGACAGCCGTTAACGCGTGAGGCTGGAGAGAATCTAAGTTCCAGCTCTCAATCATGGCAAGAGTCTTTGCTGGCAGGACACTGTGCTTAATAAAAATCATTTCCCATTATAGCCCTGTACATGTCTGTGGTGCTTTGCAATCAGAGTCAAATGTGTTCTCTGTAACTGACTCGTTCTTTGTTTGTAGAAGAGCTGAAATAAGCTACAGCAGCTGGCAACCGCACAGTGGCTCTTCCCGAAGGGAATAGTGGAGACACAGGCATTCTAGTGATTTACTGGTGAAATTCCTGGTGGGGAGGGGGCACACAAGTTGCAGGGAGGTTTAAAAAAAAGAACCCACCACCCAAGCCACCGTGAACAAACAGAGGTGAGCAGAGAGAGACTATTAAGAATCAGATAATCTCAACCACAGAAAAATACACAGAGGGGGGGAAACCCACCCCAAAACCCCACATGTTCCCTGGCCTGGCCTGGCAGTTAGTGACTGCTTAGAGGCATAGTTTAGTATAAGATTTCTCAGACTTCCATATACAAGTAGATCACTGTGGCCTTCCCAGTACTAGACTCTGTGAATGGATTTACCAGCTTTCCTCCCCAACCTCATGCACAACAGAGCTCTCTTTGAGCAGAGCTCTTAGAGAGACGATTGAAAAGGATGAGCTTTGCTGGTTCTATTTCAAGATCAAGTCTTCTCCTCACACCAGTGCCCCCAAGGTCAGTGGAAACAGACATGCAGGCAGGGCTGACTGAATCTCATTGGATGCCCCTACTTCTTAGCTCTGATGCTGGCGGAGTGCCATGATGGACAGTGCTGTGCTCCCCCTCTGTGACTGAGGGTGTCTCTCTGCTTTGAGCGGGAGCTGTAATTTCCAGCTCGAATAGACATGTGTGCACTAGCTTTGATCCCACTACCACGCTAAAAAGAGAAGGGTAACCACAGCAGGGCAGGTAGCCGGAGGGGCTGACTGCCCAAGTCCATCCCTACAGACCTCTGTCGGATTGTAGTTAGGGTGACTAGCCCTCTCACTGGTTGCATGGTCGCAGCTACACTCTATTTTTAGCACACTAGCTCAAACAAAGCTAGTGCGGATACATCTCCCCAAGCTAGAAATGACATCTCCAGATCAGTGTCCATTTGCTGTGGTAAGAGGAAGCTCTCAGCTAGACCTGAGTTATTTCCTAGATAGAAGGCCATTGCACTGCTACAGACTAGGGACCGAATGGCTAGGCAGCAATTCTGCAGAAAAGGACCTAGGGGTTACAGTGGATGAGAAGCTGGATATGAGTCAACAGTGAGCCCTCATTGCCAAGAAGGCTAACGGCATTTTGAGCTGTATAAGTAGGAGCATTGCCAGCAGATCAAGGGACATGATCATTCCCCTCTATTCAGCACTGGTGAGGCCTCATCTGGAGTACTGTGTCCAGTTTTGGGCCCCACACAACAAGAAGGATGTGGAAAAGAGTCCAGCGGAGGGCAACAAAAATGATTAGGGGTCTGGAGCACATGACTTATGAGGAGAGGCTGAGGGAACTGGGATGGTTTAGTCTGCAGAAGGGAAGAATGAAGGGGGATTTGATAGCTGCTTTCAACTCCCTGAAAGAGGGTTCTAAAGAAAATGGATCTGAACTGTTTTCCGTGGTACCAGATGACAGAACAAGGAGTAATAGTCTCAAGTTGCAGTGGGGGAGGTTTAGGTTGGATATTAGGAAACACTATTTCACTCGGAGGGTGGTGAAGCATTGGAATGGGTTATCTAGGGAGGAGGTGGAACCTCCTTCCTTAGAGGTTTTTAAGGCCTAGCTTGACAAAGCCCTCAGTGGAATGATTTAGTTGGGGTTGGTCCTGCTTTGAGCAGGGGGTTGGACTAGATGACCTTTTGAGGTTTCTTCCAACCCTGATATTCTATGGAACCTTTCCCTTTCAGTAGGTGACACATCCCAAATGGCAAGCTATTCTGTAGTGCCTAGAGGAGTAAGAAAAGGAGATGATCAGGGAACGGGGAGAGGAATGCCATTACATTTACACGAAACGTAACGCACTCCTCGTTCTTCATCAGCAGCACACACCCGACCAAGTGCAGATATTCCACAGCGGCACTGAGAACTCAAGACGAGAGGCTAATGCTGGAGAAGGAGACTGTAATACGTTATGGTCTGCAGCACTTTCATGTTGAGACAGGAGCATGGTTTGAAGTGGATAGTAAAGGCTTGTAGGCCCAGGTGTCTGCAGTAAACGTGAGCAAAGAAGGGCACACGGACATACACACACACACACACACACACACAGAGTCTGCAGACTGTTCAGTGGATCTATGCCAGTCAACACCAATGGAAGAGCTAATCCTAGTGTGTGTGTAGGAGGATTTTCCATGTAACTCCTGCCTCCAGAGGAGGACACCACTCTTCCCAGTGGTAACAGTGAGGGTGTTCCCAAAAAAAGAGAAAGGCAGTGATTGATTCCTGAGTCTTGGCAAAGGGAGCTATATAAATACATATTGTGTATTGCCCCAGGCAAACCAAACAAATAGAACGAAGCTGCTTAAATAAATGCCCAGTGAACATATAAGCCACTTAGCGGATCACATTAAAATTGTATAGTATCGTTTGCTGCACTGCAAACTTACTCTTAGAAGTGTGGTTTCTACTCTAAAAAGTGACTGTGTAAAAGCGGCACCTCATTATTCATCTACTCCCCATGGGACATTCTGGGACAGCCCTGCTCACTTTAGTAACTAAAACAAGTTTTTACTGTTCTTTACTCCCATTATCCCTGCAGAAGCTAACACAGCTATGAGAGAGGAAGCCAAATTCTATTCCTTCTTATGCATCCAGAACAGATCTGCTAACTAGGTTCCAGGAAGTTACACCTCTGCAAACTCTGACTGCAACAGGACTGCACAGGTCTTACTGAAGGCAAAATATAAAGCCAAGCGGGGTGCTCAGGTGTCACTATGCCATAATTTGGCCTGCAGGGCCTTTATTACTGGTGATGATACAAGAAGAAAACCAGCTTGACTCTCAGGTTGCTGGCAGTTAGGAAAAAAACCTCTTTTCACTTGTAAACAGCACCATTGATTAACATTAGAGATACTCCATGTAGAACCCCACAGTGCCACTGTCAGAGGAGAACCACACCTCAAGCGAAGCCTTATTGTATCTACCCATCCAAACGAAAGCTCCTACATTATGAGACCATGAGCTTTCTTATGTCCGTTCCTCAGACCTGTTAAGAACCCGATGAGGTTCTGGACCATGAGGTTCTGGACTTCTCTTGTAATTGGCTTTTGGTCAGTTTAAAGTTTCCTGATTCAGTCAACCATCTCTCCTTACCGCCTCTGCCCAGTCGGCCCCAGCACCCACCTGCACCATCATGAGGGTTTTGCTATCTCCGCTGAGGGAGTCTTGCAGTAGGTAGGTCAGTTTGGAGTTGCGGAACGGCACGTGACCCTGGCGGGCGCGCAGAGCATAGATCACATCTCCTAGTGCAGAGAGCGACTTGTTGATGTACTGGGCCTCCCGGAGCCTGCTTCCCTCTGCACCAGACCTGCCTACTCGTTCAGATCCAGCCAAGTCCACCAAGTTCAGCTTCCCTATGACCAACCAAAACATAAACGCACACACAAAGTTAATAACCCCATACAGCTATCTGCTTGACTCATGGGGAAGTGCTAGACACAGTGGGACCTGCCTAGCAATTAATGAACATCCCCATTCTCTCCAGTTAGGAGCTAAACACACATGGAGCTGTATATTGGTATGGAGAATTGGGAGAAAAGAGTCCCACAGATCAACCTGCAGCTTGGATTTTCATGACATTGAGAATTGATGAAAAAGTGCCAATAGATGGGACTGCACAAGCTTCGCGAGTCACCTACACTTGACAGAGAATCATCGCACAATTGTGCAATGCACGAGGGTAACAATTCCTTCTTGACTCTTGTAGCAATCAGCTGATGCCCTGAAGCATGACATCTGAGCACCTTATCTTAGCATGTATAACTACAGATGCTCTAGAGTAGCCCACCTCTTTTTCAATCCGGCTACACAACTCAGTCCTGACCAGCAATACCCTGCACAGTCTGCTCCCAAACACTGACTCCCAGGAATGCTAAATTGTGTGGCTTTCTGTGTCAGAGACAAGCATTCAAAGGGACTAGGCCAATGGCACCAAGTTCTTTTTTCACTTATTACCCACTTCAGCAGTTGAACCAAATCTCCAGGCCTGCGTCATCCAAGGACGGATGTGATCATCAGTCTCCCTCTCCAACCTCTGCCTCCTAGGAGACACTAACCTGTGGTTCTAAGTCCTGTGCTGTAGTCGAGTCCTCTTACTGTGACGATGAGGAGGGCGTGAGACCGGGAGCTGTGCTCGTTGAGGCTGGTGTACTCAGTCACTCTGTTTAAGTGCCCGAATTCAAACACCTGGGAGAGAGGCAGAACGCTATGAGCCTTTGGATTTCATGGTGTTCTTGGCCAGCAGCTTCATCTATCATTGACCACTTTCTTGAATGACAACCTGGTGGGCAGGTCTTTGGCAGATCTTCCTTGCTGATGCTCATCACCACTGCCTACCCCGTTTTCTGAGCAGAACATGCATGAACGGCAGTCCCTGCCTTTCTTGCAGATGCTCATAACCCCGGGCAAATATTAAACCCTATTCCTTCTGCAATGAAATCATCAACGACTGACCTTAATCGCTCATGAAAGATATTGGATTGACAGTAGCACTAAATTCATATTTACCTGTAGACTCGATATGGTATGAGCAGTCAGTGTTAGTTTCCCATCACACATCTGGCCAGTGCATCTCTCTGCTTTTCTGGTGGGAGCACTTCTAGAGGATGAGGTCCCTCTTTTCAGGGACTGCCAGCCAGGATGCAAACCCATTGGATGGGTGGGTGTCTGGGGGCGGGTCATGGAGCAATATAGTTGGGATATGGACACAGAACTGGACTGAGACTTGACAGTTCATTTCACACAAGGCACTGTCCAGCCCTTCAACCTGGGGGTGAAAGGTTTGGTATCCCACTAACTCCTCGAGAGCCATCAAGGCCCCAAAATCTTATTTTTAAACTATTTGTGGCTCACACAAAGGGTTGTTGACTTCCAAGCTGGTCTCATCATGTGGCATTTGTCACATTATATTCAGACTCCTATTTCAGTCTCTCTTCCCTGCTCTTCACAAATGTACCCCGTTACTTTAGACCTCCATTTTATAGAATCATAGAAGATCAGGGTTGTAAGGGACCTCAGGAGGTCATCTAGTCCAACCCCCTGCTCAAAGCAGGACCAATAGCAACTAAATTTATTTTTGTTCTGTACAAATCTGTCACTTGCTCCTTGTTTTTGTAAAGTGCTGACTTGTGAAATTGAAATTACAGCAAATCTTAGGCATATGAAGAAACACAGCCCACTTTTCAAGCTGCTTCCTGGGCATATTCTGTTGCATGCCTTATTTTCAGTCTGACTCCTACAAGAGGTTAATATCACACGTGTGAGTCTAGGAGGGTTTGGATCTGTGTCCCACTGCCTTCATCTCATGTGTGGAGAGATGAGACATTTGCATTCTCTTGTCCCTGTGCTGTCACTACTGCTCCAGCAGCTGGTCTGTTCATAACAGAAGAACTTGAGTAAGTCTCTCTAATGCACCAGAGAGTTCACCCCACGCCAGTAGGTGATCCCCAGTTGGTTCACCTCATCTACAAGGTACCATCTCTGTCCTTCCCCTCCTGGGTTCGCTATCTCCCAGGATGTTTTTACCTTGTTAATATCCTCCACACTTTGCACCTGGAACTCAGTCAGTCCTGGTACATACAGCTGCCCACTGCCATCCGGGCACAGTTTGATGTCCAGTTTCTCCTGAGGCTCCTTCCCAAGCAAGTCCCTGTAAAGACAGGTAAGGTGACCCTCCCCTCAGACTCATGTGTCATTTTCTATTCCCTACACTAGCGACTTACAAAGGTGAAAGGTAGGAGGCCTTTCAGCCTGAATTAATCTCCCCAGCTAGGAAACTACAGACCATGGCAGGCTGGGCTCCCATGCTTTGTTCTGCTTTGCAGCTCTGCTAGTGGCCAGGTTTATGACCAGAGAGGACAAACTTTTTCCAGCCGTTGGACACCAGGGTCTCTCCTCAAGCACGTTTACCCCAACTGTTGTCCACTAAAAACTCTTAATTGGCTTTGGGTGAACAAGCACAAACCAAATACTAGCTACACTGGCTATACGAGTTTTCAGAGGAATCATTTTCCACTGGATGCTTCTTCATCTATTTATAGTCTCAGCTCTTCTATTTTCTGTGTGTGTGTTATTTGTCTGTCAGGCATGTAACACAACCCATAGCGCCCCAAACATATCCACATTCAGAAGTTTCACTCCCCTGTTTCCACCTGATCCGACTCATGCCTGGTTTGCAGCTTTTATTATCTCAGCAACCGACAGTCTCCGTCTCAGGTTCAGCCTACCCAGTTGTCACATAAATAAGTCATTCTTGCAACATCTTTGCTGCCACCCTTCTGTGCTCCATTCCACCCCCCGCCCCTACTCCTGAAGGAGACAGGAAGAAGAATTCACTGGAGGCAAATGCTTCTCATTTTCTGAGACGGTAGCTCACAATTTCCAAACGTAACAACCAAAGTGCCAAAGGCACAAAACACAGGCAGAGAAAAGCTTGTAAAAAAGCTTGCTGGGGTTTCTACATCTATTAGAAAATGGAAAACGGTGAGGCAGAGAGCACAAGCAAGAAGGGGAAATATACAATCTGATTGCTGGCTGATGTTTCAACAGGTGTTGGCATGAGCGAGAGACCACAGAAACAGAAGGCATTCTAGGAACCCGAGGCTTGGGAAGAATTCCAGGCAGGAGATCTGAAAGTCCTGTGTGCTGAGAAAAATCCCCACGTCAGCTAAAGCTAGGGGACTGGAGCACACATCAAAACCAGAATGTACAGCCCAGGATCAATGTGGTAGTTTAAGATTTTGGAGACACCTCAATTACCTGTACATGGGCCAGAAGAGACCATACACTAGACAAGTTGGAGGAGGGAAGATATATGAAGCAAACCTGCTTTTTCAGCCAGTAAGCATTTCCCGGCCTAAGCACTACAAGTAAACTTCCTGGCACACACAACAAAAAGAGACAGCCTGCTTCAGAGTTCAGGTGTGTCATTTTTGCACAACCCTGCCCAGGAGCAGTGCAGTACCACCTTTGCTGGAGGAGCACCAAATAGATTGCCCTTGTCTTTGCAGGTGACTCAGTGAACACACTCCATGTCACCCATTAAGGGACACAGACATCCCACAGTCCAGCTTTTCCTATAGACTCCTACCCCTTTCTATTACCTGAGTGCCTCGTTGTAAATCTCTGCCACGCTGACAGTGATAGTGTAGCCCCAGTCAGACGCTTTCCGCTGCACCTCAGAGAAGAGCAGCTGGAGAGCTCGCTGGTTGATTCCTGGGTTTTCAGGAGTTCCCTGATGATCAAGAAAAAAAAAATCTCACATGGGGCATCAATGGAGAGACAGGTGCGACAAAGTGACTGACACAGGACTCACCACAGAGCCCATAAGGTGTGCGGTTGTGAGGACACTGGTAGGATATTACACCATGACAAAGCGAGGAACAGGCATCCACGATTCACGGTAGAATCACCAACATTCATCTCTCACGCTCATGGAAGAGAAGGGGAACAGCCGGAAGGTTGCAAAACAACCAGGTTCTAACCTTCTTCTTCAGACTGTTCTGCTGCTGGCTTTGTGAGGTTTGTTACGAACTTGGGAGATGCATAGTCAGGGTGCATCTCCCAAGATGTCCCCTTCTATGTTCCCAGATAACCATGCACAGCACAGGGTGCTGTGCATGGTTACCTGGGAACATCATTATTCTTGGTTACTGTGACAAAGAGGGAATTTCCACACATTTACCTATGACCGTATCCATTACATACAGCCGTCTAGGGACAATCTACCCTCACCCTTCCTCAAGAAATGATGACACCGAGTTGTAGAATCCAAGAAGCAAAGCAAGAAGACACACGGAAAGGGAAGATGGAGGGGATAGAAAAGAAAAGGCGAGAAGGGGAAATTTACCTCCATAGTATATGTCTTGCCTGCACCTGTCTGTCCATAGGCAAATATACAGACATTGTAGCCATCAATACAGGATGTGATCAGGGCCTGAACTTCCTGGAACACCTACCAATAGGAAAGGAATAAAAATGAGCAATATCTGACACCCCAGCATAACTACTCCCCCCGCTGTGCCTCTCACACAGATTACACTTGGAATTGACTGGCTGTGCTTGAATCTCTCATTTCTACATTAATTTCTTGCATCTCATGGGTGCGATGGAAGAGTATATACATTTATACCAGCAGGAGCAGAGATAAAGCTCTCAAGTCTACTTGAGTTCTACTCTGCCTGCTTATTGCTCCTTTGGAGGAAAGAGTTGGTTTACCGTCTCTTCTCCACCCTTCTTCTAAAGAATCAGGGACCAGTGAGTGATCTGCGACCATATGAAATAATTAAGTTTATACTCATGTTGACACACACCTTTCTCCTGTGGTGGAAGTCCATGATAAGGTGGATGTACTTACATCTTGCTGCGTTGCCTGCGGGGAGAAAACCTTGTCCAATTCAAATGACACCTGCTTCCCCTTGTGCATCAGGTGCAAGATAGCATCATCATCAGGGTCAAAGGTCACAGAGTTGGCTGCTTCAGGCCCTTCCCCATCCTCTTTAGTTATTGGCCGGACTCGGCCAAAGACACGGATATTTCCTTTACAAAGACAAAAATACAGAGACAAGCTCTCCATCAGCCTTCCCACCAATTATCTCTTATCAAATGGCATTAGACAGCAAAGATGCTTAACACAACCCTCTTCACCTCTTATTCTCTTCTGCAACTCCAAATCCCAAAAGTGGAAACTTAGAGCAGTGGGTCCCAAACTGGGGTATGTGAACACCTGGGGGGTTTGTGAAATATTACAGGGGGTTCTCAGGAAAAAAAATTCCCTAATGGTGGACAGAGCTGTCCCTAAGAATCCAGGGCAACATGGGGCCAGCAACCCAGAGCCCCTGGACTTCCAAGAGCTAAGCAGATCAAAGCAAGCATATCTTTCACACTGAGGAGATTTCAACTTCAAGAATCCTTACAAGAAATGGGAAGGGAGGTGGATTTTTTTTTTTGCTGTTTTTAAAATTAAATAGGCAGCTAGTATTGTTTGTAGAATTATCATGAAGAACAAGTTTAAGCTTTGTTGTAACGTGTGTTGTTTGCCTGGACTGCTCAAGACCTTAATGCTTGTGTAGGAGGAACTCTTTGAGTTGGATTCTTAAATACCTTCATGCTGTTTCACATCTGATACTCCATGATGAAACATAGGAGCCTTGTCTTATAACAATTCAAAGTGATACAAGTTATGAAAGCGAGATCTTGGAAGAGTGTTGCCATTTGCATAATGTAGTAAAAATACTGTAATGATAAATAATCATTAATAAATAGTATGTAATAAGCATGTCATAAAAACTAATTTCATACTTCCAAGATCACTGCTTTTATAATTTGTACTCAGGTAAAGGAGAAAATCCCTGGAAATATTCATTTTTACAATGGGGGTTCGCGAGACTTGACATTGTAGTGAAAGGGGTTCATAGGTAGTTAAAGTCTGGGAACCAGTGACTTAGAGTAACACGCTCCAAGACCACAAACCAGATTGTGCAGACTTCCCTTAGGACAGATGTGTTGCTAGTGCCCTGCACAGAATATGTGGAGCGTACATGGGTGGTGGAGTCACAAGATATTGTTTCTGCAGCAGGCCACGAATCATGTCCCTAACAGAGCACAGTGAAACCATGGTGATCTGGAGACAATAGGTTATTGTGCGAAGGAAATGCTTCAGCTCCAGTGCTGAAGCTTTCATTATTTCTCTTATGGGTAGGTCCCCCCGAACCAACAATCCCAGTCTCACGCCTGCACAAAGGTCTAATTTCAGTCCAATCACAAAGCTTGAAGTGGGAAGTCTCTGCACTACTGCTGCACTAATGTCACCCACCAGAAAGATCAGCCCTCCATTGCTGTCTGAATATCTCACACACACACACACACACACACCTTTCAGTCGCACCAGTTCGTTGTGACACTTTTTGCGGAGTTGCAGCTCCCTGCGGTATTTCCTGAGTAGCTCCCGATTGGTGCTGTTCACCTCCTCAATGGCTTGTCCAATCTGAAGGAGGAGACGCCAATTATGAGAGGAGAAAAAAAATCAAAAAACTATGGAGAACCC
>ML677343.1:4811092-4837360 GCA_007922305.1 Dermatemys mawii | reverse complement strand
CACACACACACACACACACACACCCCTCTTTCACAGTGCAGGAACTAGGAAAGGAACCTAACAAGGGAAACGTGGCGGATGTTCCCATGGCAGAGAATCAAAGAGCATCTGTTTCCTTCACGCTCACTGTGCAAATCTAAGTGTGGCAGAATCAGAGCGAAAGTGTTAGGACCTGCTCTACCGCAGAGCAAGGATTCTCCTGCCATGCTCACCTCTGCCCTGGTGTTCCGCAGAGCTTCCTGGAGTAGCAGGGGGAAATCTCGGACCTGCCGTTTCAGGCAGTTGTAGTCATTGGTGAGGGTTCGGAGTGCTGGCTGGAGCGTGAGGAGATTTGCCCGGACTCCTGCAAACAAACACAAGACCATTGATAAGCCTCACATTAAGATACCACCTGGAAGGTGATAAAACCCTTCTCCTGTTTGGATGCCTTCCCTTGGAAGTGTAGGTCTGAACTCAAACTACCCACAGAGCGGATGGCAGGGATGTGGGGAGCATTCATTAATGCTGCTGGGTATTTCTAAATCCACGTGTGACTTTTCTCTAATAACTCCTAAGGAAGTCTTGGTGCATCTGAGAATGTGTAGCATCACCCGGAAAGCTACATTCCCCAATACCTGTACCTCCCACCCGAGTCAGGTTGTTGTGGGACTTGCTTCCCCTGTTCCTCACCTGCCAGGTTCTCATGCACAGCTTTCATTTCTACTTGAGCTCGTGCAAAAGCCTCTTCAATGGCCCGGTTCTTGTCATCTTCCATGTTCTGCATCTCCTCCAGCATCTGTCCATGAGTCTGCTCCAGTTCGGACTCATACATCATCATCTAGGAAGGGACCCAATGGGAGTTATTACTCTGTGACAAAAAACAGCATCAGAGAGGCCAAGCCCAGCAGGACTGAATCACTCATCCACCCAATATTTCATGCAAACTCTTACCAGAGTTTGTTAAAACGTTTACTTGTACCATGGGGCTCGGTGAGTAAGACAGAAACAGGCAATCAAAAAGGCCATTGAACAGGGAGGAATGTGACCAGTGGAACTTCTTCAATGTTCCCTGTGCGACCCAGGGCCCTGAGCTCTGAGGCTGGACGCAGTTTATTCCTTTGTAGTTGTTTTTCTCTCCTTTTCCACCCACACATTACATATTTTCCCCATTCCCTGTGCAGTTCTGAATACCTGGGCTCTGAGCTGGGCTGCAGTCTTCTGAGACTTCTGTAGTTGCTGTTCCATCTCCTTCAGTACCTGTCTTTGCATTTCCACTTGCTCCTGCAAGTACTGATTCCGTGACTGGGTCTCGCAGAGAGCCTGCTTTGTCTTGGATGACTCCACTTCCACCGTTTTAACAATATACTACGAAAAAATTCCCAAAACGAGACCTTGAGAAACTCCCCACTGTCAGGCCTGGGACAGACACAGCATTGGCTGAATCAAAGGCATTCCCCACTGAAAGTTAATCCACAAGGACCAGATAAAACGGGCACGTTCCTTGGAGCTCAGTGCAGATCTGCATAACCACCATTACGGATTTACCATCACTTTAAACAGGCAGTGGCATTTTGAACGCACAAAACTGGGACTCTTATTGACATGACAGATTTCACCTACCCTAAAGCATCTTGTACGCTGCCAGGATTCTGTATAAGCTACAGCCAAACAACAAACAGTATTCAAACCGCCTGCAAGCTCCTTCTAGATTCTCTGAGTCAAGTGCTAGCCCATGTTATACCCCTTTTTGGTATCAAGGGGTTGCCGGGGGAGAAGGCCTGGCAGAGTTTGGCTCCCTCTCTCTAAATGGAATTTAAAGACATGCATTCCTGTGTGGATTTTTAACAGCAAATGGGAATCATCCTGTGTAAATGGTCTGTTCCATCTCACCTTTATCTGCTGGGGTTGGGCTTTCAGGCTGGCTATAGTCTCCTGACTGTCCCGCAGGCGCCTGCCGAGTCGCTCCTCCTCCTCAGCCTTCTCTGCAAGGGAGTCCTTCAAGCGCAGCTCTACCTCTGCCAGGCGATTGGTCTTCTGCTGCACTTCCAGGTCCAGCTCCGACAGCCTCCCTTTGGCCTCCTCCACCTCCAGCTGCACCTGGGCCAACCTTTCCTGCAGCCTTGCATTCTCCTGCAAACCAAGTTGGGAGAGGCAGCCAATTTTCATGTGATCAGCAGGCAGAGAAACTCCCCACTGTCAGGCCTGGGACAGACACGGCATTGGCTGAATCAAAGGCGCAGGCACATGATACATAATGAACAGGTCTGGACGCCTACGCCCCACCCTTGTAACCTCTTTACCTGGATGTGTTCGCAGTCAATGCATTTCACATGCTGCTGCTTCAGCTTCTGCAGCTCTGTCTCACAGGACTTCATGTCTTGCTTCAGGTGCTCGTTCTCTGCAACGAGCAGATCCCGATGCTTTTCCAAGTCAGTGCCACCCTGAAAAGGGCAGAAAAGGGGGACAAAGAGTTTGTTAACCATTATTTCCCTTTTAATCAGTGGGTCAAATTCGGCTCTCTCCCTACACCCATGCAATGCATTTAACATCAGTGGAGTTGCACCAGTAAACGACAGAACAGGATTTGGCACAAGATCTTTAATAATTAAGGATTCTAACATTTTTTACAAACTATACACATATGGTACTAGTGAAACGTAGCCACCTCTGGGGTGGAGGGCAGAATGCAGGCAGTGGATACCACAATAATAGTGGCATGGGGAATTTTGTCCAAGGACACCAGCAGCAAACTCCTGCTATGGAGAAGAGTGCCAGGTTGCATTGGACAAACCCCCATGTAACTTAATGGGCTTCAATTTATCTACCTCAGGCTGGTCAAAATCCATCTGGTCAAACCTATGGTTCCGGGCGTATTTCATTCATTATCCTTAGGCTTCTAAACAATTCCCATCTGCACTAAGATTTCCTTCTTTTCTCCCCATTTTACAGTCTCATATGTAAAATACTAAGGAATCAACAACTTCAACCATGAATGTTAATCTCCTCAGGGAAAAAACACCTCCTAAGTGCAGCTATAAAATACATATTAATTTCCAAGGGCTCACCAACTCAGAACGGAGTCTGTTCACTTCCTGGGCTTGATCCAGAAGTTTCCCCTTCAGATTTTCAACCTGTCAACACAGGCACAAGTTGACTAGGCTGGTCCCTTTTGTATTTCGACCACGAACACCTCCTCCCAACACTCACTGGCTCAAATTACACACAGCTTCACTTGAAGCTGCAATGCTCAGGCAAAAATGGAAGGTGCTTCAAGTCATGAATTTCGTACAAGCCATGCAGAGCCAGATTAATAGACCAGAAAGTTATGAGTTGCAGAACCCCCAAACCCAGAGAAAGCAGCGTCCAAGACTACACTGGAAGGATGCTGGCACTGAGAAGACAATTTACCATACCAGCAAACCCCAAATTACAGGAGGTACTATTCATCACACAAGCAACACGCCCTCTTTATGTCTGCTAATATGACTGCAGAATACCATATAGGCAGCTTTTCTGGAGAGAACTATGTACATAACAGCCCTGTGAGCTGCCACCACAAATATCAACAGACAATGGGAACATAAAAAGATTCAAGCTGGAAAGGGAATAGACTTATCTGGTCCCTTACTCCACCACCTGCTACCAGCACAGATACCTGGCACAGATGCCTGGCAGTATCATCTCCAATCCAGTTTTAATTCTAAGTAGTGCCCTCCCCCCACCCCCCAACCTCCCGGGAGCAGATTATCCCTCAGAGGGAGACCACACTGTTCAGATTATTTCCTGATATTCTGCAAAAGTTTTCTTTGCTCAATTTCATCCCATCTCCTCTGATAATTGCTTGCACGTTTGAGTGCTACCCACACCAAATACTCATTTTCTGCCTCAGTGCACGTTTGAGGATTAAAAAAAACAAACAAAAAAAAAAAAAACCACAATTCAAGTAACTTCTCTACCACATGAGCATTTTGACAGCTTGTCCGCCATTCTTTCACCAAATCTTGGGAGAAACTTTAATGGATAAAAAAAGTTTTTTATTGGAGAAATCTTCCACCCCAGCTGTGCTCAGAGATCAAATTGTCCCCTCCTCGCCAGGGTCTTTGCTCTCCTGTATCATAAAAATGACCATACTGGGTCAGATCAAAGGCCCATTTAGTCCAATATCCTGTCTTCCAACAGTGGCCAATTCCAGGTGCTTCGGAGGGAATGAACAGAACAGGTAATGACCAAGTGATCCATCCCCTGTCGCCCATTCCCAGCTTCTGGCACTTCTTGCTTTTTCTTCTAGGAAGATGTCTATTGATTATTTCTCCAGCAGTGGCTTTTAAATTCCTTTTATATGGTGAGGTCCTTCAAGGAGAATCCTCCTAAACAGACGTCAAAGAATCATTTTTCTGCATATAGCAGACCGTTCTCATTCCAGGTGCGTAAGGGCGTAGAGGTGTGTATTCCTGTGTTCTCATTCCAGGTGTGTATCCACTCCAGGGAGAAAGTAGATAGAAGTCTGTAGGCAGAGCTAAATTTGTTCCGGAGCTTTCTAGGGCTGAGCCCCGGCACCTCTGGGCTTGCTGCATCAGTTATGAATGTAAAACCAAAAAAAAATTGCTTAAGCCGCATCATCTCTTTCATTGCAAGTTGAACACTCTCTGTCCGTTATTAATGTACCCATCTTCATACTGATGAACAAGACAAGTGGGCAATTTGGGCAAAACTTATGGAATTTCTGCAGAGCTCCCATTTAGTGTTCAGCTCTACTTGGTCCTATTCTTCTATTGGCGCCAGACGAGGAAATCCATTGAAAACAATGGCTGAAATGAACGGCTACAGTGCAGTTTCTGAGATGTCACGTCAGCTACACTACAGGAGCCCATTATTTTTATGTTATAGCGCCCCCACTGTGTGCTGCGGCTTCACTAAAGACAAAATACAGTGTCCTTGCCCCAAAGCACTTACATGGTAAGGTCTCAATCCTGCAATGAGAACCACTCTGGCAGACCCCTGCACCTGTGCTGAACCCCATTGACTCCAGTGGTACAGGTACAGCTGTCTATCTGCCGGTAGCAACCTGCAGGATAAATAGGCTAAATTTGAACAGAACAGGGTGATAAACAGCCAGGAGGACTTTGGCAGATGATTACACCATGCACATCGTGTTTACCCTCAGGAGAGCCGCAAGTGTCCAAATTTCAATATTTAAGAGACTGTCTGACGGGCAGCCTTTTTGTTCAACATTTAATGCTTCCAGCCAAGAGAGCCGGGTTCTGTCTTCTAGTCAGCGCTCTTAATCTCACAGGAGGGCGGGAGAGTGAAGGGCTATGGCCATGCAAATGAAGCCGTGAGCAGAATTCATGAGAGCAGACACACAGATGGAACGTAAGTTACTCTTAGGTAGTGAGAGGGTGCCTGACAGACTCCCAGAGGATTATGAGAAAGCCAGGACAAAACTTATGTTTCAACAGCATCTGCCAGAGTACTGGAGCAGCCACAAAAAGTGAGCTAAACCCTGCAACAGTTAATGTAAGCAATGCCGTGTCTACACTGATACTGCATCAACCTAAGTGCTACACCTCTTGTGGAAGCAGAGTTACTGAATTGGTGTCGTGGGTGGGTACATCAGTGGGAGCCAAATTTTAGTGTAGATGCTTACAGAGTTATGTCGATATTAGCTGCCTTCTTCGACCTAACTCTGTAACTAGACGAGGGCTCAGTCTGTGGGTTAGTATTGTTAAAACAAGTATTAGAGTTATAAAAATGGGCTTGGTGTCTAGACTTTATTGAATGCTTGTAAACTGCTGTGTGCATTCATCTTCCTTATAACATCTGTATCATATGGTAAGGAAATATTTGAGCATTTGCATTGTAAACCTATGTAGCTGTCTAAGTCACCGGATTGGTGAGACATTAATTAGTGTGCAATGCTGGCCTACAACACAAGGTGTCATGTCCTGTCCCACAGAGAGGGCCCATCAACACTAGAACTATTGTGGAACATCAAAGAAGATTTGATTGATTGCTTGCCCCCCATGAAGAGGAGACATGCAAGTGAATTTCTACCACCAGCTGAGCAGGCAGCTCAAATATCCCTAGAAAAGAGAAACTGTATCACTATGCTGCTTAGACTCTAGAGGGCAAGATTTCTAGGCAGAAGCATGGGGTTCCCCAGTTGCTTAATGTGGGTTAGCGCTAAGAAACAGACAGCTTGCTTATTATACAGATTTCTATTATCGTTAGAGTATGTGTATGTTTACCTGCTTTAACCTTGTCAGATAACTCTTTTGTTTACTTTTCCTAGTTAATAAATCTTTAAGTAGTTTGACGGGATTGGCTACAAGCTTTGTCTTTAGTGCGAGATCTAAGGTGAACTGCCATGACATACATGACTGGTCCTAGCTTGAAAGATAGATGAGTACTCAAGGGAACCATCTGTGACTCCACCGTTAGGCTGTTACGTTGTCTGAGAAGTTCACATTTGATAGGTGAAATCTACGTATAGAACTCACAGCCAATTTGGGGTCTGTGACCTGCTTCTCAATAGTCTTCCCTGCGGTTGGTACCCATACTCTTGAGCCACTCCAGGAGAGCTCGACAACCTTCCCCTCTCACTCCTCCTCCCTCCCCACACACTTAAGACTTCTCCAGAGTTTACATTCTGAATCTCAGTCCCACCTCTTTGACTGTGTCGAAAGACCCTGCTTCTACACTAAAGATCTGGCGCAATGCACTTCTCCATATAAAGTCCCCACTTCTATTTTTCCCCCATCTTAGTGCTCAAAACAGATTGAACATTGGGGTGGCCAAAAGCGGTCCCCTAGTAGCAGTCCGAGCTATCTCAAGGGGTCTCTAACAAATCTTTTGCTTCCCATGGCTCCCTATGAGAGCAGGCAGAGCACAGTCCGTTTCCTCTCCCAGGCATAACCGTTACCGACCCTAGACACACACCCTAAAACAGGAGCTAAGAGGTGGATCTGTGGAGTTTTTACATCAGTTTGGAAGGTGGCCCGTGCTGGGAGTGGATCCCACCAGAGAACCGAACCCAAACAGCCTTTCCAAGATGGAGTTACTATAAGTGGTTTGGCTCCCCTTGACAGTTTTTATTTTTTAGCTTATAGCAAAGGATCTCAGTGTTCTCCTATGGCACGAACCATTTCTTAACAGAAAGAGACTCTTATTAGCACTTCCCCTCCGTCTGTGATCATGGAACATCCCTGTCACAGCCGGCCAGTGCAAGGGAAAGAAATGTTAACAGACTAGTCGCATACTTCAGCTTCTTTTAATAGCATTTAACAGCTGGAAACAAAGAGAAGGAACTACTACCATGTGACCACCCAGCTCTCTGCAGCCCCTCACTGATCTGTGGACCACAGTTTGGAACTGCTGACTTAAAACAAATATATGTTTACATTGTGCTACAATTAATTAAGCTCAGTTAAGTTACACCCATCTAATGAGGTGAAGTTAGAACTAGTACTTAAACACAGGATATTACCATATTCTGAGATGCTACTCCACACTGGCTAGTCCATTTAAAAAAGTACACCGAGAAGTGATGTAGTGCCTAAAAATTAGGCTTTTATAAAGGCAAACTTCTGCAAAACCAAAGACCGATAGAATTAGGAGTTTGTTTTTAAACAAGACAGTCCCCAAAAATTGCAGCACTGTGCAAGTGCATGACAACCAGAAAGTGCAGAAAAAGTTTTAAAAAAAAAGTTGCAACTGATTGATCTATTTTCATTGTCCAACCTGAGAGAAATACAAAGAACATATATAATGGACTAAAACTCACTTTCTTTTAATATCCATAACTTAGATTTTAATATATTTTTCTTCCCTTTAATACTGAAATTTCATCCTATTTCAAAGCAATAACATCAGCATTTCTCTAAAAAGAGTAAAAACCTATGAACACTTACAATGCTTGGTCCTTATAGTGGGAACACAAAAACAAGTAAAAAATCTATCACAAGCAAGTGAGCAGTACATATAGCCCTCTATCCATGAAGGGATTAATACACTTCATACCATTCCAACTTCAGTCAGTCTCCCTAGGTCAGTCTTGAAACTTAGAATTAATAGTATTTACAGAATTCACAGACAAGCATTCTCCTATGACACAAAAACCACTCAGAATAAGTGATTATCAGTACATTTAACTTCAGAGTTTGTTTAACCCTAAATTCACTAGCAGAAAACTCACAGTGTTAAATTAGAAAATACCAGCTCATCTCTCCTCCTCAGCTGAAGATGAAGACAACAACAGGAGACACTGATTCACTTCACCTGGAGTGGAGACTCACCCCTTCCTGGTAAAATAGGCGGAGCATGGTTTCTTGCCTGCCTAGACCTCCCTGGTTGCATCTCTAGCCTGGCCACAACTGCTAGAGAGGACACCAACTGGTTTGCTTAGCTATGTCTGGCACTTAGGTGTGGTCTTTGTATCTATTAGCCTTTAAAGTCTCTCTAAAGAAATGGGACATGTTAATCTATCCCTCCCCTTTGTCCACATGCTAACTAGTTGTTTCCCTAGCAGAGAGTTGCCTCCTGTCTACAAATGTCACTCTCACTCTCTCTGTCAGCTGGTTTAGGGCCAGATTCTGCTTTAACTTATGCACACCGGTGTCATTCAGAGTAACCCTGCTGAACTCAATACAATTATTTGGTCATATTTAGATCAGTGTAATTAAGAGCAGAAACACACCATAATCATATCTAGAGTTCTAAGCCAACCCCCACCCCTTCCCACATCGAGTCTTTTTATTATGAGTCTGTAGTCCTACTTTCTCACAAAGAAAAAAAAAGATTTTTGTTGTGGGGGGAGTTTCAGTAGCGCACAATCTTGCTGCACTTTGACAAACAACTAGGTAAGGACTTTTAAAGATGTGGTGTTGTTTCTTAGAAACTAGAGAATGTCTTTGTACCTCATGCACCACCCTTTCCCGCATCCACCCACCCACATACCTATTTTCTTATCTGTTTTCTCCTTCTCAGCTGGGAAACTGATTTTTAAATGTGTCTTTTACTTCCTGCCTTTTGAATGACACTAGAATGAACTTGCTTATTTCATACCACAAACCTATCACGCTGTGTCCTTTGTGCACTAATATAATGGACAATCACAGTGTAGCTCTGAGCGTAGGTTTTGCTGGAGAGCAATACTTGGTGCTTAGCAAGCTCTTTTCATCAAAGGATTTATAAGCACTTCATGAGATTATTGAAATGCCCCCAAACTGATTCAGTAGGAGATTAGACAGGGAAACTGAGGCACGCAGCTGTTTAGCGACTTGTTCAAAATCAGAAAAAGTCAAAGGCATATCTGTGAATAGAACTCAAAGGCCTCATTCCTAGAGTCCTGCTCTAACCATTAGACCAGCAGTTTTCAAACTTTCTGAGCTGAGCCCCCCAAATTACAATTTTTAATTGTGCCGTCCCCAACCCAGACAAAAAAAAAGAGGTGAGTCAGGGTGGAGGTGGCACCCGCCACACCAGGCTGAAGCCCAACCTGCCTGGAGTCAACACTCAGCCTCCCCTTTCCCCCTCGGTGCCTCTGCCCTGGACCTGTGAGTTGAGTGCTGCTGCAAAGCCAACCAAGGGAGCACCACACAGTGTGTATCTAGGTCCTGTAAAATAGCTGCTTGATCAAATGTGTTTCTTAGCAACAGAATAGCTATAAGAGGAATTAGATCAGCTGTTTAGTGTGAGAGCAATTTACATGTAAGTTACAATGTGAGCCTAAACACCTTGGCTGAGATCCTCAAAGGTATTTAGGCACTTTACTCCCTTTGAAATCAGTGGAAGCAAGGAACCTAATACCTTTTGGGATCTGGACCCTGAAAAATGTCTCGGTTCACTCCCAGAGTTCTTCCTCCCCCACCTTGTGCCGTACCTGATCTTGCAGCTGGACAGACACAGCACGTTCTTCGTTCTCCCGTGCAGAAAGTTTCTCCTGCAGTGCCAGCAGCTCTTCCTGCAGCTGCAGCTTCCCCTCCTGCAGCTGGGCCATAGACTCCACCATCTTCTGGATCATGGGAAACTGATGTGCTCCCGACAAGCTGGAGCATTTCCCACTAAAGAATCTCCCACCTGCAACAAGAAGAGTGTTAGCACTGCATTTACAAAGCGGCAGGGCGGGGCGAATGTATGGGGGTTGGCGGTGCACGATGAAGTGACTGACACACGCCAGGAGAGGCCAGTAAGTGTGGACTAAAAGTAGGGCCCATGACTAAATGACTGAAGTGGAGCAGGAGATGTAAAGACAAAAAGAAAAGGACCATAAAGGCAGTGAAAACCCCAGAGTCCTTCCTGAGCTGCATGGGCTTAACATGCTGTAGAGGACCATTTCATGGCTCCAGTAATCACCCACTGCTCTAATCAATGCTCTGAGGGAAGGATCCAGCAGTGAAGCCCGGTGCAGTTTTGCAGCCCCCAGAAGGAGCTGCAGGGATGATACAGAAAATGAATCATTTGACTGGAAGTTTTTCCTGAAATAAGCGTGCACATCTTTTAACAGTAATTTGTTTGAGAGTTCTGGGCACACTGACAGAACCAAAACGAGGCTGTGATTCTGTAAGTACCTATGTATGTGTCTTATTCCTCATGGGAGCGGTCTCACTGACGGTAGCAGGACCGCCTTAGTAAAGTCACATGCACGCTTAAGTGTGTGTAGGATCAGGGCTGAAGAAAGGGTCGCAGAGGGCATTTGAGACAAATCCTGACCACTGAACACCTTCCAATATGTTTTTCGTTTTCTTTCAAAGATATTCAGCTCGTTATAAATGGAAAATGGTGGCCACTGAACCAATGGAAGCATGTGGGGAACAGTGTTCCAAGAAACAAGATGCAAGTGCATGGGTGAGAGAAACAGAGTGAGACTGCGACGACACAAACATCACACCTCCACAGTCACAACCCCCAGGAAACTCCCTGTTGGCGTTTGGCTGGTGGAAAGCACACAGTGAACACACAAGCAGGTGACGTTCATAAATACCCCACTGCCTCTGAGCCCCGGGCTGAGGAGTTCATCTCCCGCTGACTTCCACATTCCTGACGCCACCAGCAAGAAAGGAAACACACAGAGCCCGTGATTTCACGTAGGACGTAAAAAACAAAAAAAATGCTTTGGGGCAAACCGAGGAAAATAACCTAATATCCCCTTTGCAAAGGGCAATAGTTCTACCAAGAATATTTCACCAAGGAGTGAAAAAGCAGGTATTGAGTTCGAATCCTAGCTCTGTCACTGATTTGGTGTGTGACGCTGGCCAGTTCAAAGGTATAACTAGATCCAATGGCTGAATTCAAACTAGAAATAAGACGCATGCCAAGGGTTGTGGTGGATTCTCCATCACTGGAAATTGTTTAATCTAGACGGGATGTTTTTCTAAAAAGTATATCCTAGTACAAACGGGAATTAATTTGGGGAAGTGCTATGGCCTGAGGATATAGGCGGTCAGAGCAGATGATCGGCCTCGTCCCTTTTGACTTTGTGGTCTATGAATATGGCCAATATTTTCCCAAGTGACCACGGATTCTGGGTGGCATTTTGCCTCAATTTTTGGGTGCTTGAGACACCTTTAAAGCAACCTGTGTTGGGCATCCAAAAGCAGTGTGCACCTTTGCTGGCTTTTAAACTCTGTTAGTAACTGAGTTTATAAGTAAAAAAGGGATAATATCCACCAGATGGGATAACTGCCACCAGATGTTAAGAAAAGAACCTGTAAAGTGATATATAAATGCAAAGTGTTATTCCTTTGGGAGTGCTCTCACCTCAAAAGTGTTATCCCAGGATTAAAGGAGATGCCAGGGCACATATGAAATAACTGTGTAGCTGTGTGTATTATCCATTTTAATCCTGTGCTGGGACACTGAATCCTTCTGCTAGGAAACTTAAACCATTCAATTTAAAACCATGGCAATTGTACCCAACTTACTTCAAACAAAGCATGAAGATTATTCTATGCTTTGAACATGTTCCCCTTTGGTACAGGGTGCATCATCTGTTCCAACATGTTATTCTCCAAAAATCATTCTTGGGAGACCGGAGGCTTGGAAAGGCAGGTCTGCCAGTGGAGCGGGCTGGCCTACGTTATATAACTCACCACACAGACTTACTGGTTTGGAAGCTAATTACACAGCAGTATTCTATGTATGCTAGAGTTCAAAGCTAGGCAGACACTTTATACTGTGAGTTACACACACACACTGTTAGCTCTGACTTTCACGCTTGTTCTGCAAAACTTTTAAAGGGGGAATCAGTGACTTCCACTGGCTACAGCCAGATGTGTACAATACCTAAGTATTCACAAAACATGTTGATGATATGCAGGGCAGATCAGACCATAGGATTTATATGGGGCATTTAACACTGAAATTGCATAGAAGGTGCTGAGCTGGCCAGCAGTTGATGTGCAAAGCGTACAAATGAAATGTCCCGTTATCTCAACACTTTCTGGCTTTTCAGCTTTTCTTAGCTAGGGTCCTACTAACTTCACAGCTATGAAAAACGCATCACGGACCGTGAAATATGGCCTCCCTCTGCAAGATCTGGTCTTTTGTGTACTTTCACTGGATACCATACAGCAGGGGCCAGCAACCTTTCATAAGTGGTGCGCCGAGTCTTCATTTATTCACTTTAATTTAAGGTTTCACGTGCCAGTAATACATTTTAACGTTTTTTTGAAGGTCTCTTTCTGTAAGTCTATAATATAGAACTAAACTAGTGTTGTATGTAAAGTAAATAAGGTTTTTAAAATGTTTAAGAAGCTTCATTTAACATTAAGTTAAAATGTAGAGCCCCCCACACCGGAGGCCAGGACCCGGGCAGTGTGAGTGCCACTGAAAATCAGGTCGCGTGCCGCCTTTGGCACACTTGCCATGGGTTGCCTACCCCTGCCATACAGATTTCACGGGGAGACCAGTGTTTCTCAAATTGAGGATCCTGACCCCAAAGGGAGTTGTGGTGGAGAAGTTACAAGGTTATTTTTTGGGGGGGGTCACAGTATTGCCACCCTTACTTCTGTGCTGCCTTCAGAGCTGGGAGGCCAGCGAGAGGCAGCTGTTGGCCGGGTGCCCAGCTCTGAAAGCAGCACCCCACCAGCAGCAGCACAGAAGTCAGGCCACCATGCCACTTCTGCGCTGCTGCCTTCAGAGCTGAGCAGCCAGAGAGTGCGGCTGCTGACTGAGGGCCCAGCTCTGCAGGCGGCAACACCATCCCCTGCCACCCTCACTTCTGCGCTGCTGCTGGCGGCGGCTCTGCCTTCAGAGCTGGGCTCCCGGCCAGGAGCTCCTGCTCTCCAGACGCCCAGCTCTGAAGGCAGCGCCGCCGTCAGCAGCAGCACAGAAGGAAGGGTAGCCGAACTGCAAACTCCTCCTCCTCTTTACAACTCCTTTTTGGGTCGGGAACCCTACAATTACAACACCGTGACATTTCAGATTTAAATAGCTGAAATCATGAAATTTACTATTTTTAAAATCCTATGACCGTGAAATGGACCAAAATGGACCGTGAATTTTGTAGGGCTCTATTTATAGCTGACTGCGTAGTGTCTTGAGACTCTCTATTCTGCATCTTGCCAACCATTTGCCAGAGAATGGGGAACCTATAAAGCAGAGAAGCCTGCTACACCTATGAGCAAAGCCAGTGAAAAGCTCAAGGAGCATTAGCCGATGGAGGGATCAGCAAAGTTCAGATGAGCCTTTTGCCTCGGGTGGGCACAGCTAGAAAAGACGCTAAAGGCTTAGCGAAGTGGCCGTGGGATCAGGGGCAGCAGGGAGGTTCAGAAAAGGGGGAACCACAGACTTGTGCAGATAAATTCTAGGACTAACTCACTGTCCACTTACTCTGGTTATGTCATTTTCACACACTAGTTCCCCTGCCTGAGAAGAAAGCTGCAGCTCCTGTGTCTGCCCACCCTTTGTATTACTTTTTGTCTCCTGGCACCTTACATTTCCAGCTGGCATGTCTTCCCCCTTTCTTACGCTCCTTCCTGTTTCTGTCACTGAGACGCCTCTTCCTCTCTCTGCGTAACACAGTGATTCTCAAACTTTTGTACTGGGGACCCCTTTCACACAGCACCCCTCTGAGGGCAACCCCCACCCTTATAACTTAAAAACACTTTTTTATCTATTTAACATCATTACAAAATGCTGGAGGCAAAGCAGGGTCTGGGGTAGAGGCTGACCCCCAGTTCGAGAACCCCGGGTGTACCATGCTTGGCGCTCTCACGCACACACTCTGGCCTCAAGCCCGCACAGGGCGAGACATCTCCTACAGATAACCCAGTAAATTCTCAACCAGAGCAGAGCAAGGAGTGGCTCACACTGATGTGTCCAGACAAGCCCAGGTAATTAGTTTCTGATGGAGAAAATACAGAATAGGAATCAAAATCCAACCTCCAGCACAGATTCTGCATAGTTCTTCCTCGCCAAAGACACGAAGCCTGAATCTGTACAAGAGGAATAACCCCCAGAAGTCAATGGGGTTAAACTGGCATTAGTGGATAAGAATCAGACCTGCCATTTCTCTCATAAAAGTGAATATGCTTCCATGTGCCTTTAGTGAAAAGCTCTTGCTTCACCTCCTTTTCCCTGCCAACAGGCTGCAACCCTGAAGAGACACTTACACTCACTGGACTCTTGTACTAGCGATGGTGCCTATAGACAGATTGGAACCAGGACAAAAGGAGCAATAAGGACTCCATTTCTGCCAAATCCACATTGTCCTCTTTGGAAGTTAACTAGGGAGAGAGATAAAAGAGCTCCGAATGACTATCAAGAGTAGACCAGCCTCCTGAACACATTACAGTGGACGCTGTCCTCGGCAGCTGCATGAGAGCAAAGATGAGGTTCCACATTTGAGCTGTCAGTTTAACTGCTTACGATTCAGAAGAGTATCTGGGCAAGAAGCAGCTTTCGAAGCAAGAAGTATAATCTTCTGAAATGCCATTTATCTCCTCTAGCAGAGGGGGACTAGAGACAAAACCAGACCATTTAAACGAGACTCAACGGCACAGAGACAGGCGCCTGTACTACTAGGCGAAACAGACATAGAACAGGATACAAACTCAGGTTGAGGAGATGCAAGAGAGCAGGGATGAAGAGGAGAGGAGGCGGCAATGCACTAGGAGGGAATACCTGCACTGGGACAACATTTCCCTAAAAGAGAAGAAATAAACAAGATCATTCGGCTTCAGATCAGAAGTTGGATTAATCAGTCAGTGCCCTGAAGTGACCCAGGACAGCTTATTTTTGTTACCTGCCTGCAAACACCTGGTTTGCATTTGATTCCTCCTGAGTCAAACTCATTCCCTAATGAGTAATCAGTTTCTATTTATATAAAAGAATCATTGCATTAGCTAGGAGCTGAGGAAATTCACTTACCCCCTATCTCATTTCGCTATGGAGCAGCTTCTTCCTGATTTTGTTGCTTTAAGACAGAGATAGGCCTAAGAATTGATGGCCCTTAATTCTCATACCTCCCCCTTTACCTGTTTTCTCCACGTTCATGATGCAGGCTTCCTGGCCCTGTGCTCCAGCGTCCCAGTTGTGTGCAGACCCCGGCCTCTTCTCTATTCCCAGCTTCTGGGTCTTACACTGAGTCTGTGACTGGTGATGACTCTCCTCGTTCTTCTCCTGACTCTTGTCCTTGCATAACTTGTCCTGCAAGGCCTGCATTCAAAACACAACCATTTTCCCTTTAAAGGGCATTGTAACTCAAGAGGACACAAACCCTCCCTAACTTCTCGTCATAGACGGAGCGAGATTTTGACTGAGTGAGATTCTGAAAGGTCACCCTGTGCCCCAGGGTATTGTAATCCTTACAGGTACCTCAGTATCACAAAGTACATCAAGATGTATTTCTGCTGTCTTCACATCTTCATGTGTGCCTGGGGCCTACACAGCTTCCCTGCCCCACTCTGATCCAGTCAACTCCACACCTGCTAAAACCAAACTCCTTCCCCTTTCCGTTCCAACCTAATCAAACTCCAGCCTGTGCCATCCCTCTAAAGCTATCGGTGCCCTCTTCCCCAATGATCTCCGATGTTCTCCCACACTTTCCCTCCATCTTTCAGCTCTCATCAACCTCAGATTTCCAAAAAGTCAGTCACAAGGCAAAAGACAAGAAGGAGCGTACACGGAGTCTCAAATACAAACTACAAATTGGAAAACATCCTCTCACAAAGCGGTCATTTTTCAAAGTTCTGAAAGCTCTATTTTAGAGAGAAAGACACAAGGAGAAAACAGGCAGGGAACAGAAAATTAGATGGCAATGTAAGAAAAAAATGATACTCAATTACAGTGACTGAGGCTGATCCATTCATCGCATAGCAGGTGATTTCCTGATTGCAATCGGGTGAGCCAAGCCAAGATGGATGGGGAAAAGGAGGAGGGGAAAAAAATCAGTTTCAGCAGAAATGAAACCAGACAGAGTGAATCAGAAACCAGAGACAGAAAAGATGCATTAAATCATTTAATCCACGTAGCCCCAAACATGGTTCAGTGCAGGGATTATTCCTCTCCCTACATTTGCTGGTGTTTTGTCCAGTTTCCGATCACCCAAACAATGAAGCTTCCACCATGTTCCCCAGGAGACATCTCCAGAGCTTTACAGATTTCAGTGTCAGGAAGTTTTCATTGACTTTCAACCTCGATTTTCCTTTCCTTAATTTCATCCATTCCTCCTAGTCACACCCCCATCCTTGAACCACCTTAAACAAGTTCTCACTTTCCTTAATATTTTACATCCTCTTGGTAGAGTCGTGTCCCTCCCTACCTTTGTTGTGGTTCAGCCAAGATGCAGATGTTTAGTTTAGTCTATCCTTTAATATATACAAATGTATCCTTTAATCTAGCCTCATAAATCAATGACTCCAGCTTCTAAATCACCTTTATTGTTTTCTGTATTCTTCCCAATTTGTCAGCACCTCTCTGGTTGGGAGGGACTCAGCCCTGTATATAGTCTTCTAGCTGGTGTAGTCGTTCTACAGACTGTCAATTCTACGTTCCATGACATGTTTCCGAATTCACGCTGGCTTTTTCTGCTGCTATATCACACTGTTAGCTCATTTCCACGGACCATTTAACTACAATGAGCCACTGTTCAGAGGCACGGATTTGGAGCAAGCCTAACATCTAACAGTTTTACCCAAGTTTGACAGATCTGGAAGGACGGAAAGGAATAAGGGGATTATCATAATTTATGTAACAATTACTCAGTAGCTTGAAAAATATCTATATTCTCCCTTCCAGGAGCAAGCCTTCTCCTTGCTGCTTCTACAGGAAAGATTACACTGCTTCTGGTACTGTGCCTCCTTTAACAGCCTGCAGACAGGACTTTGAAGCTGTCTCTAGTGACAATTATAGAGATTTCTCCGCTGTAGATCTAATCCCAGTACACCTCTGCTGATACTAGCAGTGATGGGTGAACTAGTGTAGACCACTAGCATTTTCACCCTCATGTCATCTAAAAGCAAGTGTACATGACATAGGGGTTATAGCACCAGCAGCCAGGTTCCACTAGCATTCTCACCTTCGCTGTCACCAATGAAACTGCACTGGTGCTGGGGCAATGTTGGAAGGTTTTCTGAAAACTGTCAGTGTGGACAGGGTTTTAGTGTGATCTGTTCACGGACTGAGACTTGGGACTTTTCCTGGGCCCCATTCGGAAGCTACTTTTATTAGTTACACTGTATCTATCATGTTCTGAAATAAGACAAGTTTCACTGGTAAAACTTTGCAGTGTAGATGAAGCTTACGATCACAAAGCACTGTACAATAGGTGAGCAGTGACACACGAATAAATCCCTGCCCTGGAGAGCATAAACCTGAAAGGTGTGAGTGAGTACACTACACAACACAAAATGGTGAATGGTTATTACAACTGGAATGTTTCTGAATTTAACTTCAAGATGAGGGAGAGCCATTCTCAGACTGCAGCCACAAAACTATATGTTGCATTTTGACAGTGCCTGTCATCCCGCATTCTAGAAGCACTTTACAAAAAGTAATTCATGAAGCTATACTACACTCCTGTGAAACACACAGGTATTGTCTCTATGGTACAGAGACATGGATTAAGTGACCTGCCCCAAGTCTAACAATGAACGAGTGACAGAAACAGAAATAGAACCCAGGAATCCTGACTCTCAATCCTTTGTTCTAAACCCTCTATATGAAATTCCTACCATCATCTCCCCCACCCAGACCCTTCTAATCAGTAGTTAGTAAACACTACTGCATAACCCTAGACATGGGATAAGGTGTATGCAAAGCATGGGGTGGCTTTTGTGTTTGCTTGTTTGTTTGTTTTGTCTTTTTCCTCCCTTGGATGATGATTATATAGCTCAAAAGTGACACCAAAAATGTTATTCTTAACAGTTCCACTAAATATTTACCACTTCCTCACTGGATTTGATTTCCTAATTCTTTCCAGACAACTGAGATATATTTTTCCAACATCCTTTCCATCTCCACTCAGGGAATAAAGTATTACAACAAAGTGCCTTTACACAGCGGATAAATTGTAGTTTGAAAAAAGAAAAGCTAGTTTTAAAAATCTAGCATCTAAAACAAAGTGATTTTTTTTTAAAAAAAATGAGGCAGCAGTTGCTCCACAGTTCCTTCCATATTCCTTAGAGAATTTTCTGCTGTGAGAGTGGTGGTAGTACTAAGTTCAATCAGCTGTGAGTTTCACAATCAGGACACTTATATTCCCCCCAAATGTATCCTGCTGGGAAACACTGAGATCCCGACTACTGATTTTTGTTCTGGGATCCTCTACTGCTAATGGCCCTGATCCTGGGCTGTGGCTAAGATGAGTTCAGTGCAGTCCTATATCTAGGGAGTACAAAGGTGACTGTAAGCAACTTTTATGCCTTCCAGATTTTGGAACTGCTGGGGACTGATTCAGCCCTTGACACAAGTTAAAGCAGCCCAGGGGCTGCTTTGACTTACATCCTGCCTGCAACAGTCCCCAAAGGACCACCCAATGGATCCTCATAGCCCGAATGCAGAGCATTCCAGCTTCCTGCCTTCCCCAACACATCCCTTCTCTTCCTGAGACATGTCCCTGGTATATCCAGGCACCAGAAGTTGTGAGTGGGCCTGGCGTAGTGTCATTATACCAGCTTAATGTCACCAGGAAATCCTTCGTACACCTCAGGTATTCCCCAGCGGAAAAGTCCAGCTATTGTCTGGCTCCTTTACATTGCAGGCAGATGACTTCTAGATGCCAGTATAACATTTAGCTGATAACCCATTCCATTTCCCACAAAGACACTGTTGAAAAGACACACTGTTAAAACATAAGAACATAAGAATGGCCACACTGGGTCAGACCAAAGGTCCATCCAACCAAGTATCCTGTCTACCAACAGTGGCCAATGCCAGGTGCCCCAGAATGAGTGAACCTAACAGGCAATGATCAAGTGATCTCTCTCCTGCCATCCATCACTCCCCTCTGACAAACAGAGGCTAGGGACACTATTCCTTACCCATCCTGGCTAATAGCCATTAATGGACTTAACCGCCATGAATTTATCCAGTTCTTTTAAACCCTGTTATATTCCTAGTCTTCACAACCTCCTCAGGCAAGGAGTTCCACAGGTTGACTGTGCGCTGTGTGAAGAAGAACTTCCTTTTATTTGTTGTAAACCTGCTGCTAATTAATTTCAGTTGGTGGCCCCTAGTTCTTATATTATGGGAACAAATAAATAACTTTTCCTTACTCGCTTTCTCCACACCACTCATAATTTTATATACCTCTATCATGTCCCTCCTTAGTCTCCTCTTTTCCAAGTTCAAGCAGGAAACTACTGAGTGCCAGAAGATAAAGAATGTGTTCTTCAGGACGTGCTCTGGCTTTCATTCCTCCCTCAGAAGGGGATCAGGGGTTCCTTACCTGCACAGTCAGGTAGCGACCTTGTGGACTTGCAGCGCCGCACCAGTTCACACTGAGGGTTTTATGTGGGACCAATGCTGGCAGCACAGGCGTCTGGACAGAGGAGTCCTCTTCACTGTCACTGAGGAGTGAATCTTGTCCAGTCCCTTAAACAGAATAAAAAACAATGCAAAATAAATCAGCCCAGTAGAAACTGACTACAAACAGCTTGTCTAGCTGAGAGTAAGGAGGGGTCCCTTTAGATTGATTCAGTCTTGTATATGCCTCCTGTTCTCATTTAGCAAGCCTATCTCCTCTTTCCCTTCCCTCCCCTCCCCACTTCCCACCCCCAAGTTCTGTTCCAGGCCATCCATCATCATGCTAGTAACTAAAGCTGGCATTCAAACCCCCTCCCTTCTCTGGCTCACAACCAAGGTCATTAACAACTATAGTCAAGCTTTCGATTCCTGCTGCCCAAAATACTTCAGGTCAATGAAGAACCCATGAGCTTTGTATGAAATCTCAGTGAGAGGAGGAGAGAAGGGGTAGGGGTGAGAAGGAAAAGGGGTAAGCAAAACTACAGTCTGCCTACCTGAGTGAGCTGAGACCTGTCAAACTCATTTCACGCATGACTACAACTTCCTCTTTGTACGTCATTTGGAAAATGTAAAGCACCATACAAGAACAAAGTATTCTTAGAACCTTGGCGATGCCGATGAACAAAAAGAGCCCTTTAGGGCAAATATGATCTGTTAGCAAATGAACATAAATTACAGGAATCCAAACTGTAGGAATCTATTCATGTATCTTTATGAAGAACCCTGTAAACAATCCAAACAGACTCTGAAGAATTATGCAAACTTTGCCTCTCAATCTACAGTGTTGTCAGATGCCTGAACTTTTTCTGTACTGTCAACACTCCCACACAAGGGGATTGGGTATCAGGATTCCTGGGTTCTCCTCCCACCTTTGCCACTCACTTATTTTGTGACTTCAGTATCGATGATCTTATCCCCTACCTAGTTGCCCGACCAGGTCTGCATCACAAAACCTGTCTAACTAACACTGCAGGACTAGTGAGCTAACACCTCCTCCCCCAGCATGTGTTCGTCACTACAGAACCAAAACCAAGAAGGACAAATCTAGAGGCAGAGTAACGACGCTGTTCTTTTCTGGGTCCAAATGCAGGAAAAGCTCACTTGAGAAAACGGGTCATCTCCCAGCTCTCTCAATGTTCAGCCAAAAAATCAACCCCTGGATAAAGAGCGGCTGGCTAAAGGTGAACTCCGGCAGGACCACGGAAATGATGCGGGCAGGAAGTGGCAAGCCCTTTGAAGAACTTTCCTCCTCTCTCACATCCACCACTAGGCTATGGGTTGATATGGTTGTGGATTCCTAAGTGCTGCTGGATACTCAAATAGCCATGGTGGCAAAAAACATTCACTTTCTTCCATGATGAGCAGGAGATCGTGTTCCATCCTCCCAGACACAGCCCTGGCTATTATGACCCATACTCTTGCAGTGATCAAGCATGGAGGTCACCACTCATTACATAGAGCAATGACCCTCCAGCAAGTGCAAAACACAGCAACCTCTCAGCAGGTCATCATGACCATATAAAATCATTCTGCTCTCTGCAGCGGCTACTCAAGGTCTCTTTCCTAATATTCAAAGCTCTGTATCAGAGTGGCCCAATCTCTCTGACACATCATGTCTCCTTCCTTTGACGTCTATGTCCCATTGGTATAATGAATATTCAGACCACAGAGGGAGGCTTGCAAGGGTGGAAAAAGAGAAGTTTCGCAGGAGCTGGGCCTAAACTAGGGAACCCAGCCCTGAAAGAAATAAGAATGACTATAGGTCTCCCCATGTCCAGAATTAAATGCAAAAATTAACTCTTCAATTCAGCTTTCCCATGATCACGCACAAACACACCAAAAAACCACCATAACTAAATCAAGCTATTTCTCCAGCAGGCTGGAAAGGGACAAAGAGAAATTGTTTTTGTGAAGAGGGCCATATACCTACAAGATAGATAATGTCACTTTGCCTCTCTGTCCCTCTGTTTCCCCATCTTTAAAACTGGAATAACAACCTTTCAAAATCACCTGTAGTTCCTTAAATAAATGCTATTATGTAAGTGGAATGAATACGCATTATTATTCCCCCACCAGGTAGGACACTGTCTGATGCTAATCATACGGTACACTGGCTTTTAGTGTCTCACTCCCCATCAGTCTCTCCCCCCAGTAACAAAGGAATGCTACTAGATCAGTGGGGAAAGGGAGGGGGGGATGAAAATATAATTTCAGCCCCCTGCTGCAGCAGACCACGACAACCTCTCATTTCTGTGGTCAGCAGTTAGAAATCAGAGAAGAGGAAACAATACATAGACAAATTCCTGCCAACGTCTAAGAACTTAAATGTGTCAGAGTGAACAATAAAAGAGTGCAGACAATCCATTTGTTTTTGATTTTCCACTCAAAATATCTAGTCCTTTTGCTAAAACCTGACTTTAACATTTAGCCCCAGACTCAGAGTGACCCTGAAGCCCACACACAGACAATGCGTGTTGTGTATAACCGCACAGAAGCAGCGACATGTTTCAACAAGCAGGTTTCGATTCTTTTAGCTCCTTTTTGAAAAGCCGTCAGCCCCTGAAGAAGAAAAAACATTAAACTAAACTCACCTATTTGGTTTACGCGCTTTAGAGAGATAACAAACTCTCCCAAGGAGCTCAGATGAAGGACGAACAGAATCCACGTGTTTTTCTTCCATGTAGATCACAGATAAAATTTTTTTCTTTTACATGTTAAAATTTAACTTTTGTCCCAAGGCTTCGGACTAGAAAGGGGGTGAGGAGCCTTTCGCCTTCCACCACAGGGGCAGCACTGACACACCTGTCTGCTGAACCCTGGAATTACCTAACAGCTTCTGTCGGAATTGCTTCCCCCGAAACCATTTTAGTCTCATCTCTGGCATCTAAAAAGAAATGTCAAAAATGCGGGCTCGCTGGTTTTCTAGCCTCTCCTGGCTGTAGTGTGAGAAAGGGCGTGAGCATGAGTGGGCTGGGCATGGAATGGGATGAGCCATCACTTAATACTCACTGTCAAGAGGGAAGTCCTTCTTCCACACGTCTTTCAATGAGGGAGTAAGTCTCAGATCCCAGGTCTTGCGAGATGTAATCATGGCACAGGGTTCCAAAGCAGATCGACACCTCAGGGCCTGGGAATAAACATAAGCAAAGATACTCCAGTAAAGGAGAGGACTCCAGCTCCAGGAAGTCAGCAGTCCAAGACGAGATACCCTAGCAAGCCACGCAAGTAGCAATGTCCCCAACTTCATTCCTGCTCCCACACAGAACTGGAACTATTCAGATTCGAATACTGGGAATTTGTCCACATGAGAAATGCTGACCTATACAAAGCAGGTGTTACACACACTGTATCTGTAATTAACTGAATAATTCCTGTTTGCAGTGTTATTGTAGCTGTTTACTTCCTTCTTCATGTTGTGATGTTTCCATTTTATGTGCCAAAATTCCACAGCTTCCATAGTTGATTGCAGTGCTGTACACCCACGTTGTTTTGGTTAATAATTTCTGTATCATTTCCAGCTTATTCCACTACTGCATTTGATTTTATAACTTTTCAATTGTAATTTTTTCACTGGAGGAAGTATGTCACGCTAGGATTCTGTGGATGACCTAGTACAATAGCCAGGAAATAAGCATCAGCCTCCTGTGAATCATGCTCTTATGGCATCACACTCTTATTGCAATGCTGGGATCTTGATCGGGGCCTTCAAAAGTGCTACCACAGTACTAAGAATAGCAAAGATATCCAAGGTCTTTATTCCGTTGTTAAGCCTCATTCTCATCTTGCACCAGTTTTCCACCCGTGGACTTCAGTGGAATTGTTTGATTTAAATCTTCATAAGTTAGATCAGAGTGAGGCCTTCGGTAGTTCATCCCACAATCAGGCTTCTACAGGATGAGAACCATAGACCACAGAGTCTGGAAGCAGAGTGGGAAAGAGAGACTGCTATCCCCGCTGCTTACAAAGTGGCATATGCCATCTGGATGCCCAGACCTTCCACCTCCACTGCGTCTCACTCATCTGGAAAGAGACTCCCTCGTTTGGGATTAAACTGTGGGGACGTCTTCAAATCCTCTGTCTCACAAGGAAGGATTTGGCAGTGTTTGTTTCAATTAGACATCTAAAAGATCACTCATATTGTTGTGGTTCTATGACCTTGTGTCTCAATGATCCCATTGGGTCATCTGGAGAGGAAGTATGAACCTAACACAAGTTCAAGCACATGCAGTTGAATCAGCAAAGAAGTCAGAAAGCACTATATTCCCTGCCTCGGGGACTGACTCTAAACGCAAAGCCATAATTAAGGGGAGAAAAGGAATCTGTCCTAAAGATGAACCAAAACTGAAAACAACCAAAACCAGACCAGTGGCGTGGCATCCAGGCAGTGACATGAGGAAAGGTGTCATCTGGAGAGGGCGCTGTGATCTAGGAGTGGCTAGGTCAGTTTGGGCAAACTCAGGAGAACTGGATACATGAGCCTTACCATCTCACATCCACACACAGAGCTTCTGGTCAGAAATCTATGAAGCAGGCTAGATCACATTAAAAGAAGTGTAGTTATGCAGGGCAAGCCAGTGTCATGGAGGAATAGAGAACAGCACCTGATCAGAAACTGGAGGTGAAGAGGAGACATAAACAATTTTTTTAATTGTATTTTTATTTAAAATCCCTGTCATCAGTGTATGCTTAGACTGGAAGCAATTCAGAGCAGGGACTGTCTTTTCTATGCCGTGTGAAGCACGTAACGCACATTAGGTACTGATTAAATAATAATTAAAACAATCTTTTCTATTTTGCTCTGGTCAAGCTTCTTTGATCCAAAGATTTCAAAGTGTTGCATGAACATTAATGGAACCTTAAAAAAAACCCTTGTCATCTCTCCTCTGTCTCCTTAACCTTACATCACTGACTAGTGACTCGTCCCACACTAACAGGGGCCCCAGCTCTTAACTGCCACTAAATGGGCACAGGGGTCATTGAGACAGTGGATCAGAACCCTGGTGTTATCCCATTGTTTATTACAGGGGTAAGTAACCTATGGCATACGTGCCAAAGGCAGCACAGGAGATGATTTTCAGTGGCACTCACACTGCCCGGGTCCTGGCCACCAGTCTGGGGGGCTCTGCATTTTCATTTAATTTTAAATGAAGCTTCTTAAACATTTTAAAAACCTTATTTACTTTACATACAACAATAGTTTAGTTCTATATTATAGACATAGAAAGTGACCTAAAAACATTAAAATGTATTACCGGCACGTGAAACCTTAAATTAGTGAATAAATGAAGACTCGGCGCACCACTTCTGAAAGGTTGCCGACCCGATTTATTACTGTACATTTATTCTGACTACTGGAAATGCTGAATCTTGAACCAAAGATTACAGCAAACGTTATGCTGTGCATATTAATGGCATGAAACCCATGTATTTCCAAGCGTCCTGCTCTGCTATTTCTGATGCATCTCACAGGCATGCCGGGTTCTTGTCACACATGTGGGCCTTGGCCGGTGAAGCGTAATGGCAACGCAAGAGCAGGCTCGCACTCCGGGGGAGAAACCAGAATTCCAGCAGTCGGCGCACACCCCCGCTAGGTGCCATCGATTGCCAAACGAGTCACTAGAAATACAGATGGATCGATGGAAATGGAGGCAATTTAGGGGAGCGGTACGGAGTGACAGCAGCAAAGCCCTGGTTAAAAGGCACAAAGCTGTGTCAGGCGCACTCCACCTACTGCTGCTTTAGCTCTCACGCCACCCGCACCATCAGTGACAAAGAGTCCTTTGAGAGAGACAGGGCAGGCGAGGGAATGTCTTGCCATGGGACCAACTTCTGCCGATGGAGGGGACGAGCTTTCCAGCTACACAGAGCTCTTCTTCGGGCGCCTTTTGGCAGGGCCCGGAGAGAGAGAGAGACACACACACACACACACGGACAAAAAGAGAGAAGAGACACAGGCACCAACGCCCCCCCCCCCCACACACACGGGGAAAAAGAGAGAAGACACAGGCACCGACGCCCCCCCCCCGCCACGCACACACACACAACAAGGCAGGGGCACCCAGAGCAGGGGCACCCGACCCTCAGCAGGGCACCCAGAACAGGGTTACCCGACCCAGAACAGGGGCACCCAGAGCAGGGGCACCCGACCCAGAGCAGAGCACCCAAAACAGGGGCACCTGACCCAGAGCAGGGGCACCCAGAACAGGGGCACCCGACCCAGAGCAGGGGCACCCGACCCAGAACAGGGGCACCCAGAGCAGGGGCACCCGACCCAGAACAGGGGCACCCGACCCAGAGCAGGGGCACCCAGAGCAGGGGCACCCG